>BDGG01000012.1:660780-872761 GCA_001949185.1 Ramazzottius varieornatus | reverse complement strand
TTCTCGGCCTCCCATGGCAAGCCCCGACCCTCACCCTTGGGCTACCCTGCCCCCTGCCTAAATTCCCTCGACTATGCCTCTGCGCCGTGACCCCAGACTTCTGAGGAACCTTGCCCACAGCCCATATCACAACGATAGTATGATATTATAATGCTTTGCTGAGTTCTTCCTTGGGATCTGGACTATTCAGACGGTAAGTAGCAGAGCTTCCGTTTCTAGTTGACAAACGGTAAATTTTGCAGTCTTTCAGAATCCGGCTGACCGCGGTAACGTACGATTAGAAGATGGACGTATTTTGCAAGATCGAAGACCAGCTTTATCTTGGCAGCTACGAATCCATCTGCCATCTGCAGGAACAACTAGCAGCTGACGGCCAGCAATTGCCAGAACGAACGGTGGCTGCCGGAGCTACTCTTGATGTAAGTGTCGTCGACGGAAATCCAACTGTTTCCGGTTCTGATATCCTCGCACTGAAGGGATCAGCTGTTCTGACCATTGACCGTCGCCAGTTGCCCAAGGATATTACCCAGTTCTTCAGCGCTTACAAGTTTATCGACTTGGAAGATGGTCCTACCTCCGAACTCATCCCGTATTTCGATGCGACGTATACCTTCATCAAGGAGAACAAAGCTTTGGGAAGAAACGTACTAATCCATTGGTAAGTTACCTGTTCGTGGTCCAAGATCGTGCTTCGCTCGTACGTTCATCTGAATTACTCTTCAGTTCCGCTGGAGTCTCACGAAGTGCTTCGATCGTTTGTGCTTACTTGATGAGAGAGTACGACATCAGCGTGGAGGAAGCTTTATCGCGGATCAGACAGAGTCGATCACGGATCATGTAGGGTACTGCTTTCTCTGGAGCTCTGTTTTCGATCATCCGATGTCTTCCATCAGGAAGTGATAACTCGTACCGTTGTCCGTAGTCCACGACGTTAATGTTTTTATTGCATTGACAGGCCGAACTCGTGCTTCATGGACCAACTGCAGCTCTACCGCAAAATGGGCTATCGTGCAGACTTTCAGCATCCGGCGTATCGGCAGTGGCGACTAAGACTTACGACGCAAACAGGTATCCCTCTGTTCTGTTCTACCTAGTCTTAGTGTTATTTACGGGGATAATACACAGTGCGCTGGATCTGGTGTTGCCTCCTTCGGAGATACAAAATGTCCTGTTTTTGCAGGATACCCCACTGTCCATATCAACGACCTCTTAGCCGAAGTTCCCGCGAATGGATCGACCGTCGGGAACGATGTCTTCTTTTGTCGAATGTGCAGGTAATGTCCAGGCCAACTAATCTGAAACATGCCGTCGGGTACATAGATGGATTTCGCTGTTCAAACGCGAAGCTCTACTTTAGGTGTCCGCTGTTTAGCTCTTCCAACCAGCTGGCTCATTCAGCGAAGCCCACAGAGCCGGCAGACGAACAAGGCGACCGTCTTGATCCCGGAGTCTGCAACCAGAAAGAAATTTTCATAGAGCCTGTTATGTGGATGAAAGACAACATCTCCGATGCGCAAGGAAAGCTGTTCTGCCCAAATTGTCGGAAGAAGGTTGGGTCGTACGCTTGGTTTGGTACGTTAAATCAGATGATCATTTTAGCCGTATTAACGACAAACAATTGTAATAATGGGTTATTTTAACAGGCATCAGTTGTCCCTGCGGAGCTTTTGTCACACCTTCTTTCCACATGGATAAGAGCAAAGTCGAAATCCGGAAAGGAATTCCCGCAGGCGCACCTTCCAAGTCCGTCGCTTCCCCTGTAAAGTCATTTCCAAGTTAACCTGGTACGAACTTCTTTCAAGTCTTATTGCACTTACCGATATGGTGTGTACAGATTCTTAGCCTCCAGACTTGCTCGGGTTTATTTTGGATAAATATTTTAGGGGGCAAGTACGCTTTTATCTGCACCGACACTTTTAAGTGTGGTTTAGTTAGCTCATGGTTTCTTGAAACTGACACCGATGTTGTCATGTTGTGCTTATTGCGAATGCAACGATGACAAGGCTCTAAAATCGTGAAGCCGGTTGCGTCAGTTATAGTAGTGTAAACGTGGACGACATTGGTAAAGGATCGGTAGAAGCGGTAATGTGGGTCAAGAATAATGCAGGAGTGGAGCGAGGCTGATGGATGTGTGATCTGACATCACGTTGTGATGTGTACCGATCACGACGAGTTGGTAAACTTCCTTGTTGCGTCCTTGTTTATGGTCAAGCTTAAACCTTGGTGTCTACCGTCGAGCCTCCAGTCGCGCTTTCACTCACGATTCAACTCAGTGTTTCCCTTATCACGGAAAGTTTACCACTGATAATAGCCCTGCACATCAGACAGGAAGAATGGACACAGCAAAGTGGACTAGGAGGTATTCGGCTCGAACTTTGCAGGAATTGGACGTGTTGAGGTCCTTTGGACGCTGGACGGATGTCACACTACAAGCAGTCCCAGGTGGAGGACAGTTTCCCGCGCACCGATGTGTTCTCGCGTCCGCCAGTCCGTACTTTGCAGCTATGCTTGGAAATGAAAACTTCAGCGAAGCCGGGCAGGACACCATCACCCTTCACGAGATTACGGAAGAGGGTCTGAGAGGGCTTCTGAAGTTCGTCTACTCTGGCTGCATTGACTTGACGGCGGAGAACATCAGACACATCCTGAAAGCGGCTTCCATAACGCAGGTACGACCTAGCGGCTCGGTACTTCCTTTGAATCCTGTGGTTCTGATCAGAGTGTTTCTGGTTGTAGGTGTCTGAGCTGATGGATGTTTGCCAGAAGGCCTTAAAAACCTGGCTGGACTGTGATAACGTTGTGGACATTTGGACATACAGCACCGACTACTCACTTCCGAGTCTGCAGACAGCCGTGCTGGAGTTCGTTGGGAAGCACCTCCTGGCCGGCATTGACCGCAAAGTCTTCCTTCGTTTTGATGGTGTCTTCGTCGAACGCTTGCTGCGGGAAAGCATGATAACTTCCACAGAAAGCAACGTCTTAGCTGTGATCATGCAGTGGCTTCAGTTCAACCTTCGCTGTCGACAGAAGTACGCCCGGACTTTACTCAAGCTGATTTACTGGGATCGCATTCACCTGAAAGACACAAGGGCGATCACAGTCCGGAGTGTCAGGACCTTGAGAGACGTCATGACAGAAGCCAGTAAGCAGCCAAGTCCTCCGGTGCTGCGTGGGATGGTCCGCGGGGTCTTGCTTATCGGTGGGTTCTCCGTTGACGGACCCTTAAACGATATGCGGTTCCTGCCGGAAACTGAGGAATCAGGAAGAGCCAATGGAGCGTGGTCCGTCTGTGGTCGGTTACCGACAAAGTCCCGTCTTGTGGATTTCGCAGCCTGTGCTTTGCCTGATGGAGGGGTCGTAGTGTGTGGAGGAACTCATTTGGAGGAAGCCGGTGGCCGAGAAGTGCACTCCAACAGCGTTTTTATCCTGGACGCTCACACCAATCGCTGGGTCCTGGCGAACCCTATGAGGAACGAGCGCTCACTCTGTCAATCAGTCTGGTTTCGGTAAGTAAGAGTTAAGCTCAGTCGAAACTTTCCCCTTCTAGAAACAAAGTGACGCTTAGTACAAGTGGAAAGCCGGTAGAAATTTCGGGATAGTCTTCATCTCAAGTGGCGCAGTTGTCTTTACTACTTTTCAGAAAAACGCGTCACTTGAGACCACAATCAGCCCGAAGCTGTATGTCATTTTTCCATTTTTTTCAATATAGAATAACTGTTCGATTTGGTTTAGAGAACGGATAGAATATCTCGTTTTGTACTAATGCTAATGATATTTTCAGCAACTTTGTCTACGTGTTCGGTGGCGATGTGAGCGCTACTCCGACCTGCGAGAGATACAACATCTGCACGAACCAGTGGGAGTTCCTGGGACCCATACCTTGTCAAAGTGAGGGCTTCGCTGTTTGCCTCGCAGGTGCGAAGATAGTGCTGTCGGGAGGCCTTGAAGACCTGGACAATCCTTCGGGCAAAGTATGGTGTTACGACGCAGAGAACAACGCATGGGCCGCCCTACCTGATCTCCCCATAACCGCTGCAGACCACTCGATGGTTTACCACAAGAAAAAGATATACACCGTCGGTGGCTGGACCATCTCAAACGGTATGTACCAGTTACACAAGGAAGTCTATTCCTACACGACAGCAAATGGGTGGGTCAAGGAAGACTGGGAAGTGAAAGAACCAAAGGCTTTCCAGCAAGCTGTTCTTCTGGAGGACAAGATCTTCCTCATAGGTGGCGGAAACCTCAAAGCGGCTCAACGCATAGAACGACAAAGCCCGAAAAGAAGTGCAGCACTGACATGGTTCGACCTGTTAGCGAAAGCCTGGTCGACCTGCAAGCAAAGTGGCGTGGAGGAAGCGTTCTGGGACCATCGGGCTCTCGTAGCATGTTTACCCCGAAGTGTTTTGCAAGATGCAGACGAATGAACAGCGGACAATTGTTATCTTATAGGTTTGTCCAGCTTTGAGAAATACTCTCGTTCACTAGCTGTAATGGCGTTCTGCTAAAATAGCATGAAAACATTACGCCTGAAAATTCAGAGTTTCGGCGTGCGCGTTGAGTAGCGTAAATAAAACGATTAGCGGACTTTCACGATGCTCCAGCGGTGCTTTCAAGTTCTCCAAAAAATGAAAGAAACTTATACGGAATGCAAAGTCCATCTGAGCCGTATAATGGATTTGCTGTTCGACTTCTTTCAGCAGTGCTAGGGGTGATTTCAAACGTATATTCCGACGAACAACAAAGTGAAAATTGTTCCTACAACAAACAGAAGGATAAGCAATTGTGTTACGTATAAGTATAAGATGTAGTTTAGCTGTCGCGACTCTTGCGGTGTTCTCCATAACACAGGCAGAATATTTTGGAATGTAATATGCCGTGGGAATTCGCACCTGAGTTTTAGAGACATTTCGTACTGCGACTCACCTACACCCAGCAAGCCAGCTGCCAAGGAAGCTACCGTAATCTCTTTCTTGAGATCCCGCGACCCTCTCGTGGTTGTCACTATGTACCTGCAACAACAACAACAGTTACTCTCGTTTTTCCTTTCACGCTAGGATTATGCACGGGCCAAATTGCTCTTACACAAAGAAGTATGCCATAAAGAAGAGTCCCGCACCCAGAAGCAGGTACGACATAGCTGGGATGATGGAAGGATCGACTGGTCCACCGTATCGCGAGTAGCCTGTGACGTCCACAAAGTCCGACTTCTGTATTTCCTATAAATCCAACAGCATGGTAGCACATACCCTATCGATGAACTGAAGAGTACTTGCAGGCAGCAGACCCGCAGCACCGCTTGCCCGAAAAATTTTAGTCTTACCACGGCCATCTTATCCCGGTGCTGGAGAGTCGATTTTTGATCCGCTTAGATACCCTCGCTGTTCCTCTTAGGATCTCTCCAACAATGCACGCTGAGCAGGAACAAAGTTCGTGGTCCCTTTAAGATAGAAGAGTATGGGACGAGTCCAGCAAACTGCAATCGGAAGTCAGAAAACAGTGGAAAATTGGGAATTCTTATCAATCTCGTTCAAGGGACCAGGACACGTAAACAGAAAGCCATAATTTTATGTGAAAGGCTTTTATGTCAGGTCAGGTTATATACAATGTCCATAAGTCATCCTGCGAGCTGGAATGCAGTGCAGTGTTCCGCAGGTGGACTATTACTGGTCTATTAGCGACCTTCCGAATGGTTTGCCGAAGGTGTTGAATAACAATGATTAGAGCAAATCGCCCTGAAAATTAAACGACTTGATTTTTTGAGTAAACTGAGGATCCACTTGATTTGTGTTTAAACTTGATTGAGTGAATAGTTTTATGGCAGGCCATGCTAAATCGGCTTTAGTGTCTCAATGTATGTCGGTACTGTACTACTCGGTAAAAGTTCACCTGTGGAATTGTGATGCAGTGTTCTCATTCGTAACTCGCAACTTTCCTTTCCCGACTTCTCGATTCCTCCCCTGATAATCCCCATCAGCCCGTGAGAAACGGAAGTGTTCTCCGGTCGCAGGACCTCTTGTCCCTTTGTGTATCTAACGGACAACTCGATGAGTAGTACGGCCAGCTGCCCAGCGTTTCCAGTTGGGTTTTTCGTATAAAGATATTGATTATTAACCAACTCTGGCTACGAGTACTTACTTCAGCACGTCTTCATCTTCACTACTGATTGCCTTCGAGCGGCACTTGCGAAAAATGGTATGGCTGTTGTGCACCGTGGAATTTTGCAAGAATTTTAATATGTTACTGTTACAGAAGTTTGACTTGCAAATCAAAGGCGACCTGGAGAACGTGCAAGAGTTTGTGCCCTCTCCGCTGGAAACGTTTGAATGGCATATGAAGGTTCGACGCGCAACGTTTGTCGGTTACCCGTTCGATCAAGCATGTTTTGCAGTTTAGTTCAAGTGTGCTGGATGTGGCGAGGAGAAAGATACCTACCGAGTGATAAGCTTGAATGTAAGTAGGAGTACGTAGTTGTTCCACTTCCGGTTCGGGGCTACTGTTATTAGATTCTGATAATTATGGGAGGCTACCGTAAGGTCTTTGTCCGATATACATTATAGAAGTTTTCCCCCGTTGTAATTTTAGGACACCTCGGGCACGAAGTTGGGGAGAGGAGAAGCGCATCTAGTGGAAACATGCCAGTTTTGCAGGCACGCCAATAATGCTAGTAAGGGCGGTTACTCCCTGGTCACGTTGCCCTGAAGCTTACCGTCAAATACTCTGTGACGTCAGATATCATTGCTGTTTACGGTTTTTCCTGATTGTCAGGTATAGTGGGTTTCGAAAAAGCGGTTGGGATTCCTTATACTGAAAGCGACGACGGGACCTTCAAAACAGTTTGTACCTTCGACTGTCGAGGCTTGGAGCCAACAGGCTTTCGCTTTGGGGTAACGTGTCATAAGATGCGGCGCTCGAGAGCTTCGGAGGATTTGAACATCAAGATCGACCTGCGGTGTGCTGTTTCCAGGGTGGATACCGGATAGCAAGCTCAAAATCCAAGACCGTGTTCAACGACGTGACTTTTGAGGACAATGTAAGTAATCAGACTGTGGGGCACCAACGACTGTAAAGCTTCTAAATCGTTCGAACTTCATGGAGCTATTTTTGAAGCTGCGCTTCTGCGTATTCAGTTCAAAACTGTTGCCTATAGGAGTGGACGGACTACGACGAGGAAGGCAAGGAGTCAATTTGTAAGAACCCACACTGTACCCTACAGTGTACGAGTGGTCTATAATAATTATAGTGTTTACCATTGTTTGTGCTCATCGTAACGTCCTCTCAGCGAGTCTGCTAGAATCTAGATTATGATAACAGCGATTCTTGATTGTGTTTTTGTAGCTGTATTGAACCTGGAGTATCGTTTTGTTCGACGGAAATGAACCATGACGTCCGAGGACCACAGGAATTTTGTGGAGTTAGCTCAACTGCGCTGTGTAATAGGGATATGTGCTTGTGTGAGTCGTGTATACTGAAGTCGTGTTCACATTCCAGCCTTTTTCGTCTTTTATGATCGAAGACCTTTCGGTTTGAATATCCAAAACGCTCTCGCTTCCTCTTTACCTTGTTCAAGATATTTTATTCAAAATTGGTACATGTAGTCGTACTGTGTCTTTGCAGGTAGGCACTCGTAAAGTCATCGTATCTTATCATCAAGCTATTTCAACCGGCGGTCAACCTCGGGAAGGAGCAATGGAAAATATGGAATAGGTAACAGATCACTGGAGGCCTGGTGCCAAATAACTAAGCTGCCTTCTTATAAGCAAAGAGCTAAAGGCAAGTGAAGTAACGCCTAAAAGTGATAGGAACATGATCTTGTTATCAGAACAAATGGGTACGAAAAGCAAACGAACACTCTGCGGGGAAAAATAGCAGAATTCACTGTGTGAAGTATATTAGTATCACTACCGGCGAATGTCGTCTGGCCCTACGACTTCTGATAAGGACCGCACCTTTGCGGCATCCTTGGAGTGATGCCCATTGCCGTTCTCCACTACCGACACAGCTCGAGTCAAGTCCGATTGAAGGCCAGCCACACCGTTAGTGATCGGTGTACCGATGTTGATCAGCTTGGCACCGGATCCCACGTCAATCTTCTCGAACTGGATGGGCGACTTGGACTTTTCTTGAGGCTTATGTGGAGGAGCGTCCAGCTTACGGGACAGATTGAACATTGAGTATTCTGAGTTGCTGGTGATTTCCTTCTCCACATCGAGGAAGTCTGGTAGTTGCAGCCGGTCCGATTTCGTAGTGAAAGTTTCCAGAATCAAAAGGCCACGGTATCTGAAAAGTCGCAAGCAATTTCGGTCTACGACAAACCTATTCCAAGTTCAAGAGAATTCTGGAGCAGTGTGCGTTTCACATACTTGGACGGATTCTTCTCCGTGTATATGTCCAGCTGGAAGTACTGGTTGTTCCACAGAAAACATCGCCGCTTTTTGTACACGCGATAATGTGAGGGATCACGTTGGGCAAGCAGCATCTGGAAGAAACAATTCAACAAAGGATAAAGCTAGCCGAAAAGCATTACCATGAAATACAGTACATACGAAATAGTCCCGTTCGGTGATTTGAGTGCGGTTTTCAATCTTTTCCGCCTTTCCGTCGATGACGACTTGACGGCGGACAGTATGAGTGTATCCCCAATGCTTATTCCAGCCGCGTTTGCGCAGACGGACTTGTATTTCGTCGCCGACCGTCGACAAGTAGTCGTGTTCCACATTGAAGTCTTCAAACTTGATAGCCTACGGAGAACCGCCATATGCGTCGTCATCAGTTTAGAGTACAGTATGTCAAGTGTCGACGCTGAACAAACATCTTAATCAGCGTACCTCGGGGAACACAGGCAGCGACTTGATAAGGAACTTTCGCTTCTTGCTGTTTGGAGCCAGGCGATCGCCCGTATCCAAGCCCAATCGATCACAGACCGCCTAAAGAGATACCAAGATGAAACGCGAGTTCTCAGACCTGGAAGACGGTTGCTCCGGAAAAGCGACCGTTCAATCACGGATACTCACAGCCACGAGACGCCGCATTTTCATGTCGAAGTTTGTGCTGTTATCGATCACTTCCAGATAAGGATGACCAATCCATGCCTGTTTAAAGTTGATAATACGAGCCAGGGTTTTAACAACTGTAACCATTGAAATAAACTCTCAACCATACCCGCATGACTTTGTCGTCCAAGTCTCGAGCCAGGTCTATTCCCTCACTACGAGAGGTCGAGTTCGCTAAGGTGTAGAATGTTTCCGCCCCTTTAGCTGCGGTAACCTATAATGAAGTGAGAGTCTGATCGCACGCTGATGCATCAGGAATTTCAGAATGGACCAGACTAGAATGAGGGACCGTACGAGATGGATAATCTGATTGTATCGATTATCCCTGATATCGATAGCGTTCAAGCCGCAGTTCCGAAGAATCTTCTCCCATCCTTCCGGTGGCAGATCTACCAGAACGCCTGTTAGGAACACAATACAACACCATGAGAAACATGCACTTACACGCAGAGGCGTCCATCGTCCCACGATCACAGACTATCAGAACATTGCGCTTGGCGGTCTCGGCAAGGTCCATGAAGGTTTGCTCAATTTGCATCATGGTCTTTAGCAAGTTCTGCTGAAAGTTGAAACCTAAAATCCACAGCGTTATTCGTACGTCTTGTTGGCAGTGTTCCGGAGATTCGAACAGAACCTACAGTCGTCTTCGCTTAGCTCCGGGAACCGCACCCCACCGCTAAAATAAAAACTCCAATTTCCATACATATGTCATATGAGCCCTCAAGTCTCGATCACCTATATATGCTAAGTATCTAATCGCAGTACCTCAGTAGCAGGTTGGCCGCTTCCGGTACTCGGTAAACTTTCCATCCCAGATTCTCGAAAAAGGACGAAAGGTTTGCCTGGGCCGTAGTCTTCCCCGCACATGGCCCTGCAAGAACAAACAGTCGCGAAATACGACAACAATGGTGAACCACGTACCATTGAGGCCACGAACGTGAGGATATGACAAATCAATCAGTCAAAATGAAGGCGGAGATCGGGGCGGTAATCAAAAGTTTTGATAAACTTTATTGGAAACCACTCTCTGAAATCTAAATCACCACGGCACTCACGCTGTAGCCTCGACTCATCCTGAACTCTATTCCACAACACAATGACAGAGGTAGCTATGGATATCACAGAAGAGACCACAGAACGACTCCCGGTATCACAAGGGAACACCTGTTACGCCTGAAACAGCTGACTGAGCCTGAAACGTCACACAGTCATCTTGATTGCCGTGACGTCACACAGTCATCTTGATTGATTGATCTGGGATGTCCTCACGTTCGTGGCCACAATGGTATACTGCTACTGTTTTCATAAACACTGAATATGGATAGCAGACTTTTCCGAGCTTTATTCTACAATCAAACACTGTATTCGAGGGCGTTTAAAAGTTATATCTTTCCTTTCTGACACTTACCACCGGTGAGGACGACCCTGTGAATGCGGTGTCCGTTGGAGAAGTCCCTGGGAGTCGCTTGGCTTTCGTTGGACTCTCCCATTGTTCACCTGTAATCTAATCACGCAACCGCATACTATCAGTCAACAGAGTATCCAGAATATGCAACAATCGCTACTGCGGTTAATGAGGCGAGATATGGCAGAACAGTCACCCTCGTTCAGAATACTGATATCAAAATTCATAACCATCCTTCTGGTGTTTCTCGTTGCGCAATTTGCAAAACATGGGAGGCGTGGCGGGGTGTAGCAAGTGGTGAATAGCTTTCACGAATCGCAAATTCGCGCTTGTGCCTATGTTTTGGTTTTGAATTTTCATCTGTTTATCTCAAAGTGCAACCGGGAGTCTGAAGATCGGTTTTTTTTCTAGACAGGGGAGGCGGATTCACTAAGATAGAAAGACCATCGACCGACAAGGCAGGCAAGAGCTCGTTCTTTCTGTCTTCAGGTGCTTTCGTGATCAAGATGCCGAACGCACGCGACAACGGTTACGACGTCGACGGATCTGTTTTGGAAGGGGTATGTTTCCAGACGGAAGTTCTTAATCTGGACCTAACATCCGCTCTGACCTATTCCATGTTCACAGGGAGGACAAATTCTCAGGATCGCTGTCGCATTGAGCGCTATAACCGGTCGACCGCTGCGTATTCACAAAATAAGAGCCGGAAGGAAGTCTCCTGGACTAAGGTGAGCCTGCCTTGGTTGGCAGACATGAGATATCAGTAATATGACAGTGTAATACCACGGAAGCCTCCAAGTCTTTACGAAGGTTTTTCTGCATATCTGTAGTAATCAACACAAGGAAGGAATTGAGCTTGTCGGAAGAATGTGTGCTGGGAAACTTTCAGGATGTGCGATACGGTCTCAAGAGCTCTCGTTGACACCTGGGCGGATATCCTCTGGGCGATTCACAGGAGATTCAGTTACTGCTGGGTCAGCTGATGACAAATTTTCCGAAAAACTATTATCTTACAGTGTAAGACTGAAGATGGGACTACCGGAGCCCTTAGCGTTCACTGTTTCGCGTTTTCAGAAGCGTTAGCCTGCTCCTCCAAGTCGCACTTCCTTGTGCGCTTTTCGCTGATGGACCCACCACATTGCGGCTGCGCGGAGGGACGAATGCAGAGTTATGCTACGTTCTCAACTATCTGGACAGAATATTGACTTCGATATCCAATGTCGATTACGGCTAGATACTATGCTGAGAAGTATATAAAATTTAGTGTATTTCCAGTTTGCTCCTCCGATTGACTACGTTGTACACGTCTTCCTTCATGCTGCCAAGCGTTTCGGTATTAACGTGGAGTGTAATATCAACCGTCGAGGTTTCTACCCTCAAGGAGGTGGAGAAGTTAACGTTAAAGTTTTTCCCGTCAAGAAGCTGTCTCCCATCACCGTCACAGAACGTGGCGACATCACGAGTGTGAACATTTACAGCTACGTTGCCGGACAGCTACCCAATAAGATCGCTGAACAGTGCGCGGATATGGTCAAACACAATATCTTGCAGAAACTTGGTGCCGCGCCTGACATCAAGATCAACAAACTTGGAGAACGAGTACACGACGCTACCGGGACAGGAACGGGAGTTTTGTTAGTTTCTTCTAACTTTTGTGCACTTCCCGTACGTCATACTATCATGTTATTCTCTTTATAGTGTTTGGGCAGAAACAGTTCGTGGCGCGGCCATAGCTGGTACAGCTAACGGTGCTAAAGGGAAACCTAATCAGCAAGTGGCGGAAGAGGCCTCGGAGATGTTTGCTTCCAACATCAGGTGCTGCGCAGCAGTCGACGAGCATTTGCAAGACCAGGTACTTACGTCTTACGTTCAAGTTTTGGTGCTGGCAATTTTCGTTCGAAACGTGTCTTCATCCATGTAGTTGATTATCTTCATGGCTTTGGCGGCTGGACACTCGGAAATGCTGGCAGGACCTCTCACGATGCATACTCAAACGGCGATCTACGTATGTCAGCAGCTCCTAGGAGTGAAGTTCAGTGTTTCGATGCTACCAAATGGTAACTGCATGGTTGCATGTAACGGAGTTGGCTGGGAAAACAAGCAGATATAAGCACAGAAGGTCGATTGCATGTCCTTATGAGAGTTCGGACCGGGCAAAAATGCCGCTCCTTGTCTGATAAGTTTCATGTTCACTAATCTCAGCCCGGTGCAATGCGTCTTCCTGGTTGTTACTGGAACGGTGATTTTGCATGTTTCCTTCTTGCGTTGCTGGTGTTTTTTTAGTGGCTAACAAAATTCTGGCGGTACTGACCAATCTCCGAGTTCACAGAGTTCTGTGTCCAGTTTGCTTCGATTGAGCTTCTTTCTCATAGGAAGTGTATCTGTGGAAATCGAACTTATGTTCTCGTATAGTGATTCCAACATCGAAAAGTGCATCCAGTTAAAAACTCTCGTCCTTGGTTATGGACATTCTGTTAACAGATCTCAAAGACCGGCAGCAACGAGCACAACGACAGAAAAAAGTTCTTGGGTGAGAAAAGCCCGAGGACGCATCAGTGACAAATTTTCTACAGGGTATGCCAACTTGCAAAGTCCTTCTACAGTATCTCTGTACTAAACAGCCACCCACAGTGGGCGCAGAAAATGAGCTTAACTTTGGTCGAGCTTGTATCTTTACGCCAAAAGCAGTCCAGTCTTGAGAGAACAGAGTATCCCCCAGAAGGCTCGACAATCCAAGGTACATGGTTACTGCTGGAGCTCGCCGGTCTTCGTCAAGATCGTCTTCACCGCAGTTAGGCGCAAATCCGGAGGTTTTGGGTGCCTGGACGCTTCGAGAGCTATTAGAGTTTGTGGTCACGATTGAAAAAGGCACATGACATTATTGGAGTAAAAACACGAGAAAACGCCGGGACTTCGAGGTCTACGCTAACAGTCCATTGATGGAGTCATGCGTGTTGAAGCGGACTTGATACTTGGGAGGAGGTACGTTCTGAGCAAATTCTCCTGGCAGGTTGCCGTTGCCCGGTGTGCGGTAATAGGCCACAAGTATCACAAAATCTGCGTTCTTCTTTGTACTCCTGGCCATTCCACAACCCATCTCGGCAGTCTTCTTCCATACCACTTGAGCGAAATGTATCGTATCTGAAAAACGATGAATATTAATGGTCGACACGAAAACACAGTCTATATGTGAAAAGTTCCTTTAACTTTTGTTCATAAAACTTGCGAGGCCGGCAACGAAACACACAAGATCGGCATCTAGAGTGGCGCACGCCTCAGCCTATAACAGAGAAAACATGCACCACTTGTGATAACGATCTTGTATCAAGTTATTTCCTATGATGGTAGCAGCAGTCCAGAGTTTTCCGAATGGCTCAGCTGGTGGTCTCGATGGCTTACGACCTCAGCACATCAAGGATATGTTGGCAGGCGCTTCGAATGGAGCAACAGTGGCCTTGGCGGAAGCACTGGCGAAGCTCATGACTCAGATGTTGCATGGTAAAGTGCCGGACAATGTATGTGAGGTACTGTATGGCGCTTCCCTGACAGCTCTGAAGAAGAAAGATGGTGGTATTCGTCCCATTGCCGTGGGTAACACACTACGTCGCCTTGCGGGTAAGATCATTGGGAAAAGAATTGGGAGCGAAATGGAGCAAAGAGTGAGACCGGAGAAGGTGGGACGCGGTACGACAGGCGGAGCAGAAGCAGCAGTTCATGCTGTGCGGAGTTTCCTGGAAGAAGGAAGAACCGCAAGCCAAATTTTGCTCAAGCTCAACTTCAAGAACGCCTTTAACACCATTCGTCGGGATGTGCTTATCCAAAACGTCCATGACAACATGCCAATGTATCTACCCTTCGTTTGGTAGTTTACAGGCGACCGTCAAAGTTTGTGTATGGCGAGCATGTCTTAGAATCAGCAAATGGTGTACAGCAGGGGGATCCCCTAGGTCCCTTGTTGTTTTGTCTGGTGACCGAGATTCGAGAGGCTGACCAAGGGCCTTACTTCGCCTTTGAATGTCTGATACCTCGACGATGGTACCATTGGAGGGGGTGCTGATTGTGTTGTTTCAGATTTACAGACTGTTATGACGGAAGGACTGGACCTGGGCTTGGAACTCAATACTTCCAAGTGCGAGCTGTTCGCCTTTGGCGGTTCGCACCAGGATCGGGTGGCCATCGAGCAGGAAGTGAACGTTGTTTGCCCCGGCATTCTACTCCCTTCCAGGAGTGAGCTGAGCCTGCTGGGAGCCCCCTCGATGGAAGAGGGCTTGGAAGCTGTCCGAGCGAAGACAGGTCCGATGAAAGTTGTCAGCAAAAGACTTTGCCTCATGCACGCCCATCAAGCGCTCTTTCTTCTTAAGAATTGCCTCTGCCTGCCTAAACTCCTGTACATTCTGCGGTGCTCCCCGGTGTGGAAATTCGCAGAAGTGCTGAAGGAGTTCGACGAGGTGATACGCTAGAGTCTAGCGAAAATCACCAACGTCCAGATGTCTTCCAAGCCATGGCGTCAAGCAACGCTTCCAGTCGGTTTAGGTGGACTGGGCATCCGTCGTACGGAAGAGGTCGCACTCCCAGCTTTTTTGGCTTCGATCCACTCCGTTCAACAACTGGTGCTCAGCATCCTTCCTGGTGCCGATTTGGACAAAGAAACGCTTTGACCAAGTGGACCTTCCTGACGACAGCTGATCCTCCCCGAGTTGCGTCATCAGCAGCGAGCCTAGGACTTCCTCTTCTAAAGAACAGCCATGACGCAGTGGTAAGTGCTGCTTCACTCAACACTAAAGCCCGTCTTTTAGCTGTTTCAGACAAAAACTCGGGATCGTGACTCCACGCACTTCCGGCTTCCTCACTCGGAAACCTTCTGAACGACAACACGCTACGAGTAAGCATAGGCTTGCGTCTAGGCGCAAAACTATGCAGACCTCACGTGTGTCGGTGCGGAAAGATGGTGGACGAGCTCGGACAGCACGGCTTGAGCTGCAAGTACAGCGCCGGACGCCGCAGTCGTCACAATGCACTGAACGAGTCCCTTCGCCGAGCGTTAGCCACCGCTCAGGTGCCTGCCATCCTGGAACCACCGGGAATTTTCCGTGCGGACAAGCGACGGTCTGACGGAATGTCGCAAGTCCCATGGAAGAATGGAAAGGACTAGTGTGGGGCGTGACAGTTGTCGACACGTTGGCTCAGATGAACGTTGTCGATTCGTCGAGGAGAGCAGGATCAGCTGCGGAAGAAGCTGAAAAGAGGAAGAAGGCAAAGTATGTTCACATCGGCCAGCAGTTCTCCTTCTATCCAGTCGGACTGGAGACCTTTGGACCGTGGGGACCTTCAACGGAACTTTTTGAGACAGTTCGTAATAAGATGCTTGAGATAACTGGAGAGGATCGTTCTTTACAATTTTTTAAGCAGCGCGTGTCTATTGACATTCAGCGTGGTAATTGGTTTTCTGTTATTTCAACTGTTAAAGATCAGAAAGGTCTTGATGAGGTGTTTTTTGTTTTGGATGTTAAAAAGGGAAAATCTATGCCGTAAGCTTTTGACGTGTTTTTCCTTGTTTAGATTTGTCTTTCCTCCTTTTGGAAACTGAATATTATCTTGAATAAAGACACGGTCAGTCTTTCCTATGCCTTGTCCGATTTTCCCACAATGAACTTCATAAAGTTCTTCCCCAAAGTGGGCAAAGATTATCCTGCAGTTGTCTTTGCGTAACGTAGTCCCAACACTGTTCTTTCATACCAATTTTACAGTGACCAAGTCCGTCGTCACTGTGGTTTTGGAAAACTAATGTTGCTGACGCCAAATTTTTTTGAAAAGTTCATCTTTAGAGAAAAATCGCTTTTCTTGTCCAAGTCTGAGGTTCCAAAAACCCGTAAAAGATCGCTAACGTGAGCTCAGACCGTGGGATCTCAGACGAGCTGTCATAAGGTCAGCAGAAAAGATTGGGTGGTAAGATTGTCAGGTGGAAGATCGGCCCAGGTCTTCAAGCGGAAGACGGGCTCTTCTGAAGTCAAGAACACACCGATCTATGTCTGGCTCCGTGTAAGATTACGTTAAAGTTTAGACTTCTTACCGACGTCATCACCATCAGTTTTCAAGCAGTTGGAAAGGAGAAAAAACTGAAGCCTTCCTACCCCGCTCAACTGGCGCAGTGACCATGCGGTTTGTTCGAGTGGGATTTCGAATTTCGCCTTTCAAAAGCTGAGTAAGCTAAGTCCAAGAAGTTTTTGGCGGTGGTCTCACAACATAAGACTTCGGCTTTCAATATTCGAGTTGACTTCTCTCGTCAGTTGATGAGCTCGAGGAAAATCAAATTCGGAAAACGTGGGGGTAAACACTTCTTCCGGTCTCATCTGCCCCAAGTTTCTCTCCTCAGCTCCATCGTGAGACTTTTGCTTATCCCTTAAGGAATCTAGAAGAGTTTGTTGGTGGTTTGGAATGCAATCAAGAACTAGAAATCAGAGAAGTGGGAAAAAAATCTCACGATTACTGGAGCAGAAACCGATAAGTCATAAGAGATGACCAAATATGTTTCGTCTCCCGACCTCCCAAAATGTCTTCAGGAGTCTGTCAGTCAGTTAACTGGGAGTGGTGGTCGCGTCTGTTCGTGTTCGACATCAGCTAAAAGGCACGCCTAGGGAGAGCATCTTGGGAGACATCACGCCCATTCTGGAAAACCCGGAAGCTCGTTCGGCGAACTATTGTCTGTTAGATGGAGTTGCGAATAGCCTGCCGACAAAGGGCCGCCGAATGCGTCTAAGCGTAAAATTGAATATGACAGCTGGAGTTATAAACGATATGCACGACATGACGCTACCCATGGTGATTGCCTCCAACGGGAAAGGGATACTTAAGATCAACGAGCCGATTGGATGATAATGAGCCGGAAAGTGTTGATAACTTTTGAGATGCTACTTTTTCTTCATCACTTGGATTGTGTCTTGGGCAAACATTGATGATGGTCTTTACGATTAAGCAATGAACCAGCCCCGGGCTTCATCTTCCCAACAGGGAAAAAGGAACAATTCGAGCTGTCTGAAAAGACTACGGCTTACTCTTCCTCCAACCAGGCTCGGCAAAGTCGTACTGGCGTATCTCGTTGTACCATATCCGCGTCACGACATCTCCTCGAATCTCGGCATTGCGACTCAGGTTGAGCATGCAAATATTTTCTCCGATACCTGGAAGATTCAGAATGTCATAGAGTGTCAGCAGGACAAAAAAGGTTCTGTTCTTTCGATGTTCAGGAAAGCGTTGGGACTTCGGCAAACGATTCCCTCCAGACAGCCGTCTCAAGAAGCGCACATTCACAACGAAACTGGCTGAGAGCGTGCGCCATTCGGAAAAATGATCTGGGTGAATTCACTTGCCGATATCCTCGTTTATTCGGCGTTTTACGGCGTACCGGGCTGCTCTTGGTATTGGACGACACCACTTTCGGCAATGTGTTCGGCCCAGTGTTGAGCCTGACGAGCCAGCTCCTCGGACCAGCGCAGACGAGGGCAACCGTGCAGGGTGCGGAAATGATTGTGAGCTTCGAAGCATTGTTCTTGAAATTTCTCTAATGCTGCAAAATGAAGGAAGATTAGTTGTGTCGACACAGAACAAATGCGTCAAGAGGCGTGGTTCCTAGTAGTTTAACAGTGTGTTACAAGATCGAGTAGTCAAACAGCATACGGGATACTCTGAGTCGCCCAGTTCATCAGTGGGTAATTTCCGAGTAAATAAACGGATGGTACGACCGAAGTGGAATTCATCAGCCCCCTTACCAGTCTATCCTTTCAATTTACCGACTCACAGATACCTGAGTATCAACATTTGACGTAAAGAACTTGGTCCTTACAAAGAACCCTTCGTGGTACGCCATTCGACCTATAGTAGAGATGTAGAACTTATTTCCGGTAGTACTGTATGTAGGGTACCTCGTCGAACCCTAGGAAATTGTAAGCCCCAATCTCGCCTATCGGACTGTGGACCGTAGTAGACCAAAAGGAAATCGTGGGCTGGCTGTTTGGGGTTCCTCAATTATAACGCAATAGGCTGATGGAAACGCTCCCGAATGGAACCTTTAAGGGTCGTTAAGAGATCACCATAACGCAGTGGACCGGAAGTACGCTACATCTAATCAGCCGTCTCGTCCCAGGGAGCTACGGCTTCTCCATCCTAAACATCACTTTCCCTTCCTACACCGAAGATGGCCCGTATGAAGCTGTTTCGTTCCGACGACATGGGAAAAAAACTATTCTCATTATGTAACCGCGCAATATTCAGGACATCGCCGAATGAGTTCGCCCTGATCGTTTTTCAAGTGGCGCACGTTCTCACCCGGTAACAACGGAAACGTGCGCCACTGAGTAGCGATCTGAGTAAATTCATTTGCCGACATCCTATTTGCACATGAAAATTCGAAGTCGTGCATGTAACATGCTAATGCGCAGTGTCCTGATTTTCTAATAAGGCGGACAAATCTTGCCACGGGCTGAATCGTTGCACTTTTCTACAAAGTAATGTCCTCTTTATCAAAATACATGTTGGAGTTGAGGAAAATGAAATCGCCGCCAAAGAAGATAGACACTTAACCGCTGCTGGTATTTACACAGGCTGCAATAACGTTGAATAACACTTTTCAGCTGGCCTGTCATCCCTTCGTTGGATAAGTGGCCACGTGAACAGACAAGATTTAATTTACTACAATGGTAATAATATCAGGCTCTTCTCATTGCTTCGTGGCTTCACCAGCTTTTCAAGCATTCAAGGTTCAAGTGGAACGTCGGGAAGGACTACAGCTGGAAAGCGCAACATGCTGACGTTGCACAACCCTTATTGAATTTTCATATGGGATATCGGCAAATGATTTCAACCAGCAGCGCACGTTCACACTGTAACTAGCTGACAGCGTGCACTACTCGGGAACACTCTGGAGCCAGATCAAGTAGCGTACGTTTACATTGTAGTTGGCTGTGAGCGAGCGCCACTTGGAGAAGTGACCTGGGTGAATTCGTTTGCCGACGTCCCACATAGTCGAGCTTCATGACATTACGATCAGTCTTTTATCGGAGGAAAAAGTGGTTCCGGTCTCGTCAAACATGGCAATGGGTTGATTGCACTGACAAAAACGAAAGCAGATGCTACTTAGTTCTTCACGGTATGGTTATTACACAACATGCACCAGATCTTCTCGGCTCGTCTCACCAGACACAGTGGCTGATTTTGGTTTTCTAATTTCGTAAAGGTATTACACGCCACAGATTTCAAGCTGAGCTTTCCCAAGTCTCGGAATTTATTATCGAGTTTTGTAAAATCAAAATCCAATATTCCCACCCGGGTTCCCCGGACTCCTGGCATAGGTTCCCGACCGATGCTGGACGCCGAGAAAGCGGGATACCTAACGGGTTCTTCGGCCGTAGGAAAATTGAGCCTGATATAAAATCCCTACAGAAGGATTGTGAAATCGATACGGAGAACCGCCTATTCACAACATCGAACGTTTCTAATTACAACCTTTACAGCAACGGTCGGCAGCCTTCGTTTGCTCATTTGCGGACTATTGCGCGTTGTACACCCTTCGAGCTTCGCGACCTCCCAGACTAACGCAGAAATCTTCGAAGAAAATACAACATAATTCCTTCTGAATTGAATCCGTCGGTGACCTTACAAGCTAAGAAAGTCGCTCGGCATAATATACTCTGATCTACTCGCCCATCGGTTTCACTATGTATATACTTACGAGACTGTTCGCCTGTTTCGTTTCTGCACCAAAACCATAACGATTGAGATTTGCGGATAATGACACCGTTCTTGTTGACTAAGCTGGAAGAGGTTGGTTTTTGAAGCGGTTGCTGCTGTGGCGGTAGCTGAGTTTTGCGAGCTGAATTGTCTGCAGGATTCATAAAGATGCACCATCCCGATAAATATCAGATGGACTCCTTCTGAACTACATTTGCTAACTAACTTAGTCCATCCACATATTCTCGGCTTGAAGACAGAGGAATCCCTCCGGACTAACACGAAAATTCCGCTCGACAACGCTGATGACCTTTCCGGTCCTCCGCCTCTTTCTCAAGTCCTTCAGACCACCACACATATAAAGCAGATCAACGAACCAATATTAGCACAGCATCACCAAAGACCAATTAGCAAGCACTCAGATGGGTAATTGTTATACGTCATAATCGTCGACTTGATGGCATTCTAATCACGCGGCTGAGAGAAAACAGTGGCAGAAGGATGGAAAGCCATAAACATTGGAGGTGACAGAGCGCTGATTAAGATGGTCTTCATGTATACAAAGGTTTGACGTGGGGGATGATAATAATTGAGTCGGCAGATTTGCTTATTCTGACGGCACGTAAGGGGCCGCTTATTCTTGCACGTCAGGATCGCCTAGCGAGACCTAGCTCGATCGTAAAACAGGGAAGAAGGGGAACACGATTGAACGGCAGGATATGGCGCGCAGACTAGAACTATTAAAGCTGCCGGCTGCCAACGTCGATGTGCCGACATGTACGTATACAAATGATTAATGGGATGGAAGTAAGAAAAAGTGGATTTTGAGAGGGAGCTGAGGGAGAGACGATGAATAGCTGTACCACGCAAGTACGCCAAACATTGTATAATTTCGCCTTCTTGTGTCTATATTGTGTACACTATGCAATTGATAACGACAACCAAGAGCTGCCTGAACTACATTCATCATTCTTCCAAAGTCCTTCTCAAAGTCCCACTCCGTCATCCCTGTTTCTCGAGAGCTCCCAAACGAATACTAAGGAACATCAAGTCCAAGCAGGAAGTGGCGGTGCACAATCAAGCCAGACATCATTGTACTCGGCGTACTCTTCCGATGAGGCGACCGGGTACGTGAGAGTCTTCTAGCTACCTCGCTTCTGTCGACCAGCCTAATCGCAGGGATCCGGAGTGAATATAGAGCGTTTCCGTACGCTGCGCTGCACATCTCTCGGATATCTACGGTGAAGTCTCTAAAGAATCAAATTGACTACAGTCCAAGTTTATCAGCAAGCAAAGCAAGCACTTCAGCCTGCCTCAACAAACAACAGTCTCATCATTCATCGCTCTCTTCTCATCGTTCTGAAACTGCGATATCACTGCTCTTCAACTGGAAACCCGATCCGTCAGGTTTCTGGGTACTTCAGAAAAAGGAGTCTGACAAAGCTGAAGCGTACTCTGACGTGTTTATGGGGCTGCTGTTGGAGATGAAAAGAGCGCGACTGCCAACCGGATACAGCTCAATCAAACTGGTTTGCCGGATTGTAACAAGGCCTTGCGCCCTGCTGCACTCATTCTATGTCGTAAATTTTCCTAAGTAGACTTATGGCCCTACGATAGCAGTCATCATTCATTATTCTTTTCTTGACATTTTATCAACACGAAACCCTGCTGTGAACTCCTTTAACGACCTACGAGGCTCCCAGTTTCCCAGTGCCGAACTACGCGCAATATTGTCGCCAAACAGGCGACCAAAGTTTTGCATAATACTCGCATAGTGACATCCGCGGTGCCACTGCGATGCCCAGTTTACTCAGCAGATGCAGTTTCCGGGATGGATCCGAAAGTTTTCACGAAAAATATCCTAATTTTCCTTCAGTCTTTGATCATACAAATCGTTATCTTGATGGCGCAGCCCTCCAGCTAACAGCGATCAAAACGTGCGCCACTTGTAATAACGAATTTGTACGTTTGTTTGCCCAGCTCCAAATATTTTGTTTCGAGCAACTTCAATCGTTTGGCGAAGCCAACATAAAAATATTGACGGCTGAGTTCCCTCTGGAGTTTTTCGATTTCGTTGCAGCAACTTGTCATGTTCGGCAACAGTGTCGCTTCAAGAGATTTCGGCGCAGAGGGAGTGCCGGAGCAAAGATCGACTACGCTAGGAAAATATGCGGGCTTTTGTCCGGAAGCAGTCATTGAAGGGACTCACTTGACTGCTCACTGGATGGCTTTTTCTGAAGACACTTCAAGAAGGCCTTAAGCTGTCGATCGCATCGGCTTGTCCCTGACTCTAGGGTCCCCTGCGTAGTGACTTCCAACCTCATAAAACTCTCGTTCAGGCCGTCTTTATCCAGATTATCCCCAGAGATTCGTTTCAGCTTTAGGCCGATCTGATGTGGTGGCAAAATCATGCCCGTATCGTCTCCGCTGTGTGGCAGCAGCGACCTCAATTATGCGTCGCGTACCCTACACAAAAGCCCGCAAATCACTGTGATCAAAAACACGCATGGGGCTAACAGTAGAACAA
This sequence comes from Ramazzottius varieornatus, assembly GCA_001949185.1. Lineage (NCBI taxonomy): Eukaryota > Metazoa > Tardigrada > Eutardigrada > Parachela > Ramazzottiidae > Ramazzottius > Ramazzottius varieornatus. Next base: position 850,053 of record BDGG01000012.1, on the reverse strand, counting down.
AATTCAGCGTTTTGTCCAGCTAAACACCATAATTCTCTGGAGAGACAACAAAAGAGGCGTCATTACCCCTAGCACGTTCTTCGCCAACTGTTGCATCGCGCAACGTAAGGAACAGGCAAAATCATCTGGGACGTGGGCAAATGAATGGAAGCAAATCACTGATTCAAGTAGCGCACTTTCTCATTATCACTGGCCCAAAAAGTGCGCCGCTTGGGAAAACGTTCACATCATTTGCAACCTGCGCACCAAAGACATCCTTGTGCTACGCGATATACAGTATCACTGTTTGCCACCAGCACGGTTCACAGTTAGTTACCGGTTCACGTAGATGGTGTTTTTTCCCAAAGAAAAGCATCAGGAACCTACCGCGGAGTTTCACTTCGAGTTTCGGCATCGGTTTCCCCAGTGTCGCGCAAACAGGTACGTCGAAGATCGTGCAAGCCAAAATTCTTTGCAACTTCGAAAAAGCCAAGAAGTTCTCAACAGTGAGAAATACTTGCAACTTTCGGCCAAATTATAAAAATGCTGAAACCTTCTTGCAATTAGCTCGGGTCTACGATGAATTCGGTACATTCACGAAGCTAATTCCGTACATTATCATGGAGACCCACTGACGGGTCACTTCGCGACCCGTAAGGAACTGACACCCAAGAACTCACGTAAGCGACTAATGATATCCAATGAACCAGATACCCAAAGAAGTGTGATATCGTTTCGCTCGCTTTTTGACGGCCGAAAAGAACCCCCTTTTAGCGCAAGGACGGATTAACAGTCGCGTGCTGCTATTCAGTGGACGGCTTCTCATTTTTCAGTACGATATAGTTAGAGGCACTTTCTCCTGTCTTAATGGCGGCATCAAAGTTCATTGTTTGACGAGAATTTCCTACCGCGCAATCCATCTACCTTCGCGTGACGGACGACGCTCGAGCAAAGACCGAATAAAAACACTTCAGTCGAGGTATAAATCTCCCACAAAGCTTTCAGTACCCTCCAAAGTCAATAAAACAAATGTCAGCAGCCAGAAATTCGTCACCACAAACTGGGAACTACGCGAAGATAACGTACAGTATTGTTGCCCTGAGTGGCGCATCCTACCATTCTGTAACAATAAAAATGTGCGCCACTTCCACGTTTTGTTCGCCCAGCTCCTATTTGTCGTATGAATTACTTTCCATGGTAAACAGAAAGACGTGAAATCATTTCCAGACAGTACTCCGCCACCGTAGCCACAGTCCTACAACTATACGATACTATCGAGAGGATATACGCTACTTTAGTTTACTCGTTGCTTCCGATGGGTTCCTCATCAACATGCGCATCTCTGAATTCCCCAGCTTCATTATGCCGACGCGCTCCTTCCTCCTATTTTCTTCGACATACATGCGGTCAATCGTACTGTATTTTTCCACTAATGTAAATACTTGTTCAATCGAATTCCTATACCAGGTTCTGCAAGTCCCATCGATCTGGATCTGTCTAACAGATCAACCGGACAAATGTTACGGGAAACGAGCCGTGCTCCACGCACAGCGAAGGGGTCTGCATATGACGTGGGTTCTCGAAGCTGTTAAATCAGTCAAGCGCCACGCAGCTGTTTATGTTTCAACTAACATAGGCCAGTCGATAGTCATCAGCAGCTAGTCACGAAGTTATCGCATCCATCCTTGCCGGAAGCACGCGACTTTTCCTGAAGTTGGCTTCACGGTGCATTTCCCGTTTGTTCCAACCGAACTGTTCTTAGAAAACTTAAGGGCTACTGTCTCAAGCTACTTGTTCCGCCGTCGAAGCATGCGGTTCTCGAGTTTCAGCTTTCGATGTACCCTGAGCAACACATAAGGCGCAAGAGCCTACATGGTGACGGACCTTGCGTATGATACATATGATATAATTATGTACAATTACAGTTACTGTACTGAAGTTACTATAGGGAAATAACCACACTACAAAAGAGGGACTGAAAATGCCTAGCGAACCACAACGCGCGGTCTGCCGATTCCACATCCGACAATTTACATGCAAGCATACATGTATTAATTAGCTCGACCAGATCGTCTTCCCAAATGGCGCACATTCTCAGTAATAATGGCTGGAAGTGTGCGTCACTCTAGAAACTGATCTGGTTAAGTTCGTTTGACAGGCTCCCACATGAACTCAAGACATTCGATACACGAGCACTAAAAACAGTGCACATTCAGAATTTCAGATGGAATATTTTCGGAAACAATGCCCTGCTTAATTGCAAAACCTCAGTACTGACAGAGGAAAGCATCAAGAGCTGCTCATTTGCAAGTCGAAAGTGCTAATCATCCATTTACTCACTCACCCAATTTGCATATCATGGAAAAGCCAGGGGTATTGTGCTACAAGAACCCCGCTCGATTGCAGATTCCGCTTCCTTGCATATGCAGTGCGGGAAACCAGAGTAAAGGAACATCGAAAGACGAGATACAGGTTAATGAAACACTCTGCGTGCGGAAACCCAAGACGCCGTAGAGTATCGGGACACGAAAAGGACGGAATGGCAAATCTGCAGTTGAAACACTAGCCATAAATGCAAGATACATTACAGAAAGATTTGGCCTGTGTAATAGAATGTGCGTGGCTGACATAAATGGGGCTAATAGATGTTGAGCCAAGCGTTTTGTCCCTTTCTTCTAAATGGCGGTTAGGCACCAAGTTTTCCCCCTAAGAGTACTATAAGAACAGGAAATTAATGGGCATCTTCGCAAACATACGGGCGTGTATATGTCCGAGGGACATAATGGAAAGGGAAGTCTCCAGCCGAACTGTCGAGCACTCCCGCCTGAACACACAGGACGTAATATCAGTCGATACCGCCAGCCCTATGTTTAACGTTTTTAGGATACTGTAATCGTTTGGTGCAAAGAACTGCGCATGTGCATCTGCCATACTGCATGTCAAAGTGGTTGATATCGTTTAAACTTCAAACCAGCCATTAGGGTCGTTCCAGGGTCTTTATGACACCGGACAGTCGGTCCCTCATCGACAAACCAGCCATCCATTAAAGCCTAAAAGAGACCTCGTCATCACTCTTCGTCGACCCTGAATCATTATGCCTCATTGCTCCTGTCTGCCGACACGAGTATCCCATGTATATTTGGCGCCCAGGTCTACGTGCTACAAACGATCGAAAAATCGAAATCAAGGCGGTCTACCAGTACAGACAGATACGGCACTGCGAAGTCCCGCGGGAAAACTTTGCACAGGGCAAGTCGCGAGCAACGGAAAAGAGAGGAACAAAACCTGTCCCAGCATGAAAACTATAACGGAACGTAACAAGGCGAGGTAAATTACGGTCATGATCCCTTACACTCCCTCCAAAGCAACTGGCAGTCTGGCACGACGACAAGCAAACCGCGCAAACACAATCGACCAGCTATAGGCCAAACCACATCAGCAAGCTACCAGCACTTACTTGTTCATCTCCCCGACAGGCTTTCTCCACGAGGTTCGTTCAGATATCCCGGGCCTTCCCGCTCAAGCGCGTGGAGATATAGCCTACAGTAACAGGCGAGACGAATATTCGGAAGAGATCGAGGTTGACTAACCTTCTGACTGGTCGAAGACAGGTTGGACATTTGGTCATCGTCGGCTAGCTTGACTGCTGCTTGTCCGGACAAACGCTCCATTCGCTTGTCACACTTACTGCTCCACGACTCATCTTTATAACGTTTGTCTTGTTCAGAAGTGATTCTGCAAAGCTCATCGTACCATCGGATGATCACTGATCAGAGAACTGAGAAAGTTTCTCGAAACAAGAAAGAAAAGGACAACAATAGCTTGTCATACTATATTACGTGAAATCACCAGGTCCTGTCATGTAACGTAAGGACAGATCACATCATCGTGTGGGAACCTCAGTTACCTCACCAGAGGACGCCATCGATTCGTGCGCTTTTGTGGTCGTTCGGGCGTTGTTTTCCAACGAACTTACGAAGTATTCTGCTTTACACGACGCACTTTATCAAGCAACCTTAATCCGAACCATATAAAAAATTGTGGAGAACTCCAAACAAAAACCGAAGTCGTGATACAAAGAACCGAATCGGTGCTCATACGCAGTTGGCCAGTGTAGCCTGGATGAAAAGCATTTGCGGTGCGCTTAGTCTGCTGCCAAACATTGCGCTACTTTTCTTGTCGCAAATCATTCTGGACATGGCCTTGGTGTCTTCCCATGGGGCGTCCGTAAAAGAGGTAACCGGATGCTCCGTAAACCCATAGGGTGTCACCTTCAACTTTTCGGGCAGCAGTCCAGTGATAGAGTAGTCGTCAGCCCGCAGCAGAGGGAAGTCCTTCGCGATACCGATTGCACTTTTGGCTACCTCGAAGCTCATAAGGAACCCAAATCCTTTCAAGTATGGGGTGAATTTGTCGTAGGGATATTCATCATAAAACAGGTAGTCCAACTTTAGAGGTACTCGTTGTACCGGGTCGTCCTTCACCAAATTTCCCATCAGTGTAGCCGAAGCCTGGAAAAAAAGCACGTTCGAAACAAAACCTAAATGAACAGTAAAACATCCCTACATCCATCCTACAATCAGATAGATACACACGGAAAACGGATGGAGTGTGCCACGCGATTCAGGTCAGTAGATCAGATTCGATTTCAGTAGCCACGATAAACCGACCCATGACGTCATTGCAAAACGTATGTTGCACGAAGATTCTACTTTGACCATGACGTCATTGCGGAACTTTTGATCGCTGATTGGGCGTATACGAAGTTCTTTCCAGGTTTACTGCACGCCTTTGTTCTGCACTGCAGAATGCGGAATCTTCCATGAGGACTTACCTGGAGCTTCATTTCTTTCTGCAGGTTGGAAACGTTGAGGTAGATTTGATCGGTCATCTTGAAGACATACTCGGATCCTTCACAGTAATGGACGGTCCAGTCCATGGCCACAAGAGCTTTTCTCGCCGCGTATTCGTACGTCTGCGGAACATCCACCGTGATGATATCCCCATGGCTTTTGGCTTCTTCCTCCACCACCTTCCTGTCCTCGTCCCGATCGGACAGGACGAAAAGAACCTTGACGGAGGGTGAAGCCTTCTTGATCGCTTCTCCTGCCCACGTTTGCCGAATGGCATTCCGCAAAGCTACGTTCTGATTTTTGGACATGACAACGACGAGCAGTGACGGCTTGGACTTGCACAGCTCCTCGTTCTTGATGGGATACGCATAATCCAAGATATTCGAGAAAGGGACCTCGACCGACTCTAAAAACTTGGCAAAGGAATCGGAAGTCAAAGGTTTGGGATTAACTTTCCCCTTTTCTTTAGCGTAACGTCGGATCGCTTCGTACCACGTTTGTAGAAACATCCGCCCTGCAACAAGTAAGTGCGATACAAGCCGCATTGTCCTGACCGAATTCTAAACTCACTACCTGAAAGCTCCATCTTTACATTGGTTTCGTTGGACGTTTCTTCTTCTCTCAGCATCAAGTCGTAGGTTTCAAGAATACTTTCAAAGTGCTCGTTGGACACAACCGGGGCTTTCTCCTCCTGGTCTTCTTCGTCGTCTTCCTCTTCCTCGTCGCTCGCTTTTGTCGTGGTGGCCACCGCGGTCGTCGACTTTCCCTTGTCGCTTCTGGAAAAGATAGCGGCGAGTCCTGCTCCTCCAGCGGATAGCAAGTCCGTCCCTCCAGCACCTTCGCCTTCCCCGATGATCTTCTCGAACATCCGCCCACTAACCAGCTCAATGAAATGGTCAGTCATGCCCAACTGCTCCAACAATCCGAAGCCTCCATCGACCAACTCCAGAAAATCTTCCTGGTAGTCTTCATTGGAGAAGATACGGAAGAAACCCTTCATGGAGACTGCACTGACAAATGTAGGTTCCTTAGCTTCTTGCGGATGCTTTTGTTTCATCTCGACAAAAGTGGCCTTGAACGTAGTGGTGCAGTAGCGCGCGAAGCGTTCAGCCCTTTCTAACAGTGGCATGTATTTTTCCCAGTTGACAGAGCCCAGTCCTCCACCTGCACCACCTGTCAAGGCGGGAAGCAGAGCCATCATGGGCATCAGCTGGTTGATCTGGGATAACGGATTCGCCCCTCCACTCCCGGATGAACCGTCGAATGCCTGCGCTACGGCGCCATGTAAGAAGTTGAACAGTGGACTGTTGTCATCCATGGCTGCGTTCTTTTGTTGACCATTATTATTTTGTATATTTAGGGTGGGACTTCCATGAAAGGAATTTCCCGGCGGAACCACACTGTTGGGCTGAAAGAAAAAACATCATGAAACAGTACGAAAACACTTGTTGGTCGAATTATAAAATACAGTACCACATTTAGTCTTTGCTCAGGTTCGACAGCTCCAGCATCCGGTTTGGTATCGAGATCGTTGCTGCTGATTTCGTTTTCCTTGTCAGAGTCCTTCTCGGCTTCCGCTCTGTCGTCGAACCTTTTCGTATCTGCGCCTTCAACAGTCGGCTTTGTTTTCCTAGATGTCTCCCGAATAGTTGCTTCCGGTTCCTCAACGCTGTAATAGTTGCCCGTGATGAGGTTGAGGACATAGACCATCTGGACAGCGATGATAGCCAAGGCAAAAATGAGCCATAGTTTTGCCATGAAGGGTCCTCGCAAATGCACAGGCGCCCTCATGGAATATCCTACGGAATACCTAAGCGCAACCTTGGCCCGACATGGACACGTTTACTATGTTTACACCTAGAGGCCACGAGCCAAACACGCTGACAAAGCCAGAGCTTGAGGAAAACCTTTCCTTCTGTGATGCTAATTAGCATCATGAACTGTCAGGGAGCGACGGAGCGTGGTGCCCTGCTCTTCTTCACTATCAATGCAGTTTGCGGTATGACTAGACAAGAACAGTACAGGAGTAACAGTGTCAGCCATGACGCTAATTAGCCAGGCGTACTTGGGTCGTGAATATGCTTGAACGAGTTTTCTGTTCCAGGCGGCTAACGATGCGACTAGCATAGACTGAGGACAAATTCAGTACCGCCGCAAGCTGGTAAGCGCAAACCCAAACAACTTCATGTCTAGTTTTCTTCGCGATGATCCTTATGGATACTCTACTTCCGGGTTGGTAATTTAGCGGTTGTGTTTAATGCAGTCTGTCAGTCGTGGACCTTGTATTTAGATATCCACAGCGGATTGTGCTGGTGGAAGATGATGCTGATGTATGGACAACAGGGTCGATTTCAGGGATAAAGCGGGCCGAGAGCTTCGGGGCAAGAGGATACATTCAGACGGTAAGCGATTACCGCACCAACAGCGCAACATTAACCATTAACGGGGGATGACGGCTGAACCTGGTTTACTTTTGGTGTATAGTGCACGGGGATGTGTGTTCGTTCTGGCAGGATGGTACTGTATTTCTGTTTCTGGTTCAGGTCCAACCGCCTCAAACAGGCAAATGTGATTATCGAGAGCAGTGAACGCAGTCCCGCTGATTGGTACGTCCCATCGATCAAACGCAGTATCACTACGTAGTTCGCCTGATTAATTTTCCATTTACGATGTTGAATGTTACTCCCAACCGAAAGTACACCAATGAAAGCTTGTTCTATTCCAGAACAGCTTGACTTGCCAGACATCAAACTACCAGGTCGGTAAGCAGACCACCCACGTTCCGCTTTCAAACTCCTCTTCACCGATCCAATCGAGATTCTCGATACGCCTCTGATCACATTCGACAAGATTGATTAATCAATTCTTGTTTGCTTACTCCACTCTGTAATCTATACTGTACTGACGAAGTCTTGTGTTTATTCCTTCCAGTCAATCGTATCCATTGCTGCTATCGTACACTGTGTATCCAACCGGTTGAGCTGTTGATTGCCAAGACATGTATAGCGGCATCAACGCGTCGTCTAGTAGAAGGTCCTTGCGCCGAACTCCGCACCACAAGAAGCATTCTCACGCTCATCACGTGGATTCCCGAAGTTCGCTGGTGGGTCTCTCCAACAAGGAGCGTCTGCTCAACTTCTGCCGGATTTTCTGCCACTGCGTTCGCCGAGTGATATTCGGCTCTTCGGATGGATACGGTAAGTGCGCCAGTAGAAGAAGGATAGTATTAATTTCCTTAATTGTAAAAGACAATACAGTCCACTCGCGCGAAATGCGGACAAAATTTTCCCATCTCAAAGCACGAAAATCATTCAAAGTTAACAATACTGCTCGCTAAGCCCACTGCAGCCGAATACCTGCGACTTGTTTACTTGATTACATTAGTTAAAGCATTGTGTAATATATGTGTAATGTAATTTTGGCCTGTAGCCTAGCACGCAGTACAGTGTACGTTTAGCAGGCCTCAAACTACTGTAAAACCGAAAACTGTTGTCTACAGTTCGAGCGAGTGGATTGTAGTCATACAAGGCGGATACTGTTTTGTGTGGGACTTCAGCAGTATGGTGGTACCGCTGAAGACAAACCAGGAGAAAAATTTGTTTGAATTTTGGAGGCAATCGACGCCCAGGTCGATTGGTCTGGCTGTCTGGGGAAACAGGTTTCCGGGCACTTGAGCAGGAACAAAAAACGTTTGCAGATGGGACTACGGGAGGCCCGACTGTGTGTGACAACTCTTTTGTTACTGCATAAACTGTCGAAGCTACAGAGTCATCATATTCAGCTCAACAGGCGTGAATCGATTAGGTTCAAGGCACTTCCCTTTCTACCGGATGTATTCAGGGTTCCTCTTATTGTTGTCTTCTCGATGGCTTTTCGCTCATCCGTTAAACCAACACTTCCTCACTTCAGCACCTGCCTCCCTTTCAATCGGAGCTGTGTACTGAATAGTGATCGCGAAGTCGTTTGTCGAACTTGACGACCCTACTCTCGAATGCTGCTTCCGAAATCCGAACTGCTTGTTTGATAGCGAGAAAAAATCCAAGAAAGCAACTCGTGACACGGCATAGGAACTCTGAGCAGTATCTCTCAGCGGAAGTGTTCAGATGGAAGCAGGGCAGACAAAACGTACAAGGTCGTCAAGTCAAGTGGCGCACGCCTTCATTATTGTGAGCTGGAAGCGTGAGCCACCTAAATTAACGATCTTGTCGTTCTGTTTGTCCAGATTCTGGATATTAGGAGTAAAAGGTGTTTCACTGACGGTTGTCTCACGACTGTGATACATTGTACGAGGACAGAAAGAAAAAGGCGTCATGCTCGATTATTTACTAAGGAGCGGAACGCCGACGGGTCGTCAGCATCCGGCACGTCATGTACGTAAAGAGCCTTATTTCTCTTCACGCTGGTGTAGCCTGTTGAGTCTCAGGGCGTCGAAATTGGCTGTTGCTGCCCGGGAGGCGTTTGTCTTAAGCTGAGGGAGATTTGATTTGCCAGTAATCCCCTCTGACATCGTAATACGATCTCTCTGTATCATTTGCGTCTTTCCGGAGCGGCACGGCTTCGGATAGCATCTTGGTCTTTCACACCTCGCCTGATCGTCGAGGCAGCTGGCTGATCTACTCCATGGTGCTTGGTTATTTCTCTATCGTGAATCCATAAATTCATCGATATTTTTATTGTGTTGAGCTTGTCGAAGCTTATTTTCGTAATGTATAGTATCAATGCGGGATCGACCGGAAGACGGCGGACCGTGCAACGTAGCAAGTCCTTGCGAGGACCCCATATGGGACAACTACCCAGCACGGCTTCTACCTCCTTTCTCACTGGCCAGTCCCAGGATGGAGAACCCTTGTCGAAGGTTGGACGTAGTCTGAACTTTTGCCGAGTTTTGCTTCACTTTGCCAGTCGAGCGTTCGGGCTGACTTCGGATGACGGTAGGAGTGTACCCTTTCAACTGACAGTCTATTTGTATGGTGCTGAAAAATGCACGATATCCTGTAGACTTTGACGCTGTGTTAACGTCCTGCCCGCCTTAGCCGGATCGCGGTTCCTGCTGTGTCCGAAAACGGCTCTTCAAAAATCCAAAAGTTCTCCGATTTTTTCACCTTGAAGTGAGCAGGATGCTCTGTTTCTGCTCAGATTAGGCCATGAAGACAGCAGGAACAGAACTTTAAACTCAAGGCAAAAACGTCGTCTGTGAACCCAGCAGGAAGCCCTCGGCGACTCGCTGTTTCGTTGGGACGGGTGGTGACGAGAGATGTCCTAAAAATGTTGACAGACCAGGAAGTTTAGCACTTAATGATCTCCGGGTAATCTGATCCGCTCTCGCCGGTTGTGTCTCATTACCAAATGTCCTGGGGATCTTTGTGGAACGACATGAGCGCGCTTCCGGTTGCATGTTTATGTCTGTCGAGACCGGAAAGGATCGCATAACAAGTTGCAAGAAATTCGGAATAGAAAAGACTCGAACATATTCTTACCACGCGACAAACTAACATTTTACGAGCAACAAGGATACGATCGGAAACGTTCCATAGCAGGAAGGCTTAACAGTTGACGTTTTAGATCATTCGAGCCAATACTTAGTCTTCGCACCACCGATGCCTAATCGATGTTGTGGCTGCTAATAACTTTGCGACAGACTTAATTATAATCTGTCAGCATGTGTTAAGATGATGACGGTCGCGTAGTATGACACACTCGGGGAAGAACCGTTTTGCAAGATGGGCTATTTATATGCACATCTTTAAGTCATTACAAATTCTTTGTGCGGGTTGTTTCTGTTTTCACTGCTTTTTCAAAAGCTCCATACAGATTTGAAGAGCGGTTAATGCCTCGTGGACTGACGATCGAGGAGAACTTTCATCACTCCATAAATTATTCCATTCGGGTTACATGTCAATCCTTTCCATCGAGCCTTGAGTTTCCCCAGAAGCAGCTTTCTGACTCTGTAGAATTAATCGTGAAGAGTTTGGGTGAGCGTATGGTGCTGCCCTGTCATGGCGGCTGTTTTGAGTCGCTTTCATTTTTGCTTGGAGATGCTGCGCCATGGACTACGACGGGCGAAAGAGGAAATTATTAGCGGGGACCCAGGTACTGGTTGACTATTGAGGTTCAGGCCCGTACACTGTAAGGATGAGCGCTCGTACTGCACATGTATGGGCGTGGCCCGCACGAGGTGCCGGAAGCCACCGACGTACCCGGCGTATTCTCAAGCTTGGAATTTAAACTCGGAGAAGATCGTCGACCCGTTTATCCTGCTGAAATTCTGCATTTTAATTTTGCCTGATGAGGCTTGAAAAGTTAGTGATAACCATAATATCCCAGAAATTCGTCAGGCTTTGGTGCAGGTTACCCTTGCCTATCAGTGTTCGTCAAAACGGTTTACTGAAAATTCATGCAAAAAGAGCACCAAAGACGAGAAAATGCAATTACAAATGCTTTTCGTTTTTCTGCAGATGCCGAGTACGATGACTTCGATGTGCAAGTGGTCCATTATAAACCCAGTAATTTGGATGAACTGTGCCATTTAACCCAGTACTCGCGAGAGGAAATCAAATTGATCTATCGAGGTTTCAAGCAAGAATGTCCGTCCGGCGTCGTCGATGAAGAGACTTTCAAGGAACTTTACGGGCAGTTTTATCCGCTCGGTGGTGAGTGGGACATCGGCAAATGACTTGAACGCAATCGACGAGCGTCCTGAGCGGCGCACACTGCCAACCAGTGACGATGAGAACATGCGCCACTTGAAGTAGCGATCGCGTTCAATTCAATTGCCGACGTTCCATGTTTTCTCTCGTTTTCCACGTCCCTCTTAACACAATATTGATGAATGGATGATTTGTAGATGCCGGACCTTTTGCCGGTTATATTTTCGCCACTTTTGATCGTGACGAAGACGGGCACGTAACATTTGACCAATTCATCCAAGGCATGAGTACGATCTCGCGGGGAACCCTACAAGAAAAGGCTCGCTGGGTCTTCAACCTGTACGACATCAATGGCAGCGGCAAAGTCACCAAAGGCAATCTACGGGATGTCGTATCTGCTGTCTATCAGCTGTTAGGAGCACATGCAAAGCCCTCCTCCGATGAATTTGCTACGAAAGAGCACGTAGACCGGATGTTTAATGTAAGCCGACAGACCAATAAAACTGATCCCTATACTGTTCACTAATATGTGGTAGTATACTTTCTCTTTGCGTACCGTCTGGTGAAAAATCTCTCATGGACTTTCAAGGGGCGGGGATATTTCTTTCTTGCAGAAATTTGATCTCAACCGTAACGGAGAAATCACCTTTGCGGAATTTATGCAAGTTTGCGAGACTGTAAGCAAAGTACTTTTCTGTGAGCATCTCTCCTTCTGCAGTGTACCTTACCGAGAATTTATAGGACCCCAGAATTCAACGATCAATGGCATTGTTCGACACAATTCTCTGAGGTACCACGAATTCGGGCCCCGAGATTCAGGTGGAGCCTCATGGATGTCCATATCCATGGTCCCCGATAGTCTGGATCTTGCCTTCCCTTTTCCATTCGTGAAGTTTTTTCTCACGTCCGTATGGGCTGACAATGCCTTTATTTTGTCGAAGTATAGCATATACCCGTATCGGAAGTATCTGAGTTCTGTGCACCTGACAGGGTAATTGTTACCATCATCTCGGAAGGGAACAAAATGAAGCCTTTATGTGTCTCTGTTTTAGTGCTGAGAATAGTCTGGAATGTTCTAGATTCTCCCAATGATATTATAAAGGACTGAGAAAAAAAAGATCAAAGGCTGGAATCGAAGACTCCAAAGTTGCGCCGTACTCCTTCGTCCTATAATCAGACAAAAATCCAGAAAGTACTGTATCAATATATCACTTGCGCGGCACAGAGGGCGCGACGGTAACCGTGCAATATTATAGTGGAGCTCCTCGCAATCGTGCCTCGCGGATACTTACGGTTATGCAAAACTCCTTGAACTCCGTGAAAGTGACAATGCCATCCTGATTAGTGTCCATCTTCTGTAAGAAAAGCACATTTTCAATAGACGCAATAATTGCAGATGAGTATCAATAAGAAACAAACTATGGAACGTCGGAACTCTAGAGTCGATCCGAACTTGCCGAGAACACGCGTGCCACGTGGTCTTTGATAGTGGTCTCGTTGATCCACGGTGGGTCCGTGTAAGATCCCAACATCTCGTACACTGATACTGCAACATCTGTCAACTTTTCCGCCGTTAGTTGTCCTTCGCCATTGGAGTCATACAGGTTGAAGACCCACTGGACTTTCTCATCCAGACTTCCACGTGATAACATGGACATAACCACCAGGTACTCCTCAAATGTCACACTCCCATCCATATCTTGGTCCATCAACTGGAAAATTTGCCGAGCGAAATAAGATGCATCTACAACACAAACTGTATCATATATTTTTAAATGTTTCCTTGGAATGCAAAATTGCCTGTCACCTCGCCGGTCTAGTACATACCTCCCAATGGAAAGAATTGTGAATACAGCTCGCGAAACTTTTCCGCAGTGACGATGCCGGTTGGGCATTCCTGCTTGAAGCTACGGTAGATCAACTGGATTTCCCTCCTAGAGAAACGAGTGGTCTTTGTGAGGATATCCAGGCTGGCAGGAACGTATCGTGGCGCTTGCAGATCGAGCTCATCCAAATCGGGATCTAAAATCAGAAGAGAAGATATTTATCCCATGTATCCATAGGAAAGCTCATTCATGTATGCATGGGGTACAAAGTGCTGGTGTTCAACATAATGGCGGCAAGGAGGAAAGTAAGACCGCCCCATACCCCATACCCCATGCAGCTTTCAAAGTACACGTGTATCTCATTAAGACCCATTGGAACCTTACTCTTCCTTCCAGGAATTTTTCTGACTGCAGATTTGACGGACACTGATAACGCATGCATCTTCAAAAATTCACGTTAACCGTAACTTCAAGAACTACTGTACGATAAAAAGTAGGTGCTGTACACGCGCCTGGCCTAAATGTGGGGATGGACGAAAATATGGGGAACGGAGCGAAAGCGACTGTGCTTCGATTGATTTAGTTGATTGGTCGACCACAGCCGGCCCGTGTCGCTTTTGCTCCGTTCCCCACATTTTTGTCCATCCCCACATTTAGGCCAGGCACGTATACGCGAAAAGGCTTTATATCAAATATAGTCAACTATGGACTCCCAGCCCCAAATTTTTATAGAAACTGCGGCAGCGGGATTTCTGCAGGCTGATATATTAAAGCTACCGATCTCGTACAACTAACGCGTTACCGGAAGCTGCCGTCCGTGACAGTGCCTAATTAGCCAGCAGTACTGATCGGCCAAATCAATCGGCTATAACACCCATGCAAAAACATCAAAATCTACCACCGTCGGTAGTGGTCCCTGCACACGGATTACGCGATATATAGGCACCGAACACATGTTGAGCACTTGTATATACCCGCAAGTCGGAACTTACCACCTTTCCGCAAAATATTCGATCTCGAGGTTGCTGTGCGGACCAATGATACCACAGTTCGACAGAAAGTGACGGGAGCTCGTGCGATACTCTGCCACGAAACAAAAGATGTCGCCATACTTTTTCACAAGATGGAAACCTGAGCGGTTAAAAATCAAGACATTGGAAGAGTCAGGTAGCCATCTACCTTATCGTATTGTGATTGCAAACTGCCGACTAACTTTCTGCAGCTTTCAGAAACGGTTCCCTCATCATTTACGCAAATTATAAAACCTCGCAGGAGAGTCTTTTCGACTTTTTTATCGCTAAATACGATCTATTTCGGATTACTGCATCCAGTCAAACAAATCAAAAGCTATTACGTTGCCGCAGCTCAGTGAACTTGAAGATAAGTCCGCATCCTTCGCAAATAGGTCTCGGTCTGGCAGTTCTCTTTGGTAATGAGTCCATATGTTTGCAAAGTTTCAAGTCCTTCGGGCCATCAGAAATTGTTTTCTAGAAACTCCGACAACCTGTAATCTACTGTCAATAGATGGCTACCCTAGAGCAGCTCCCGTACTTTCTCGAAAATCATCCCTGGCAGATCACTCGGAAACTTTCTCCCGGTAGAGCATGTTATCTTAGCGCAGAGACGAGCACAGTTACAGTAACCGTTCTTCCGGGTCGAAAAATGAATACGGTTGGACCTTTGAAATGCCACACAAAAAATATTACTGTCAAAATGGCGAAAAGAGTCAACAATCAGATACCTTGATTTGCAACACGAAATAGTCTTTTTAAGCGGTCAACCACACTGCCGGATCTTAACCGGTTCGCGGTCTTGAAAGCTGAGGAACGGCGAGGGACTGGTTTCGGCTTTGCTTTCTCTAGATCATCATCATAAGAATCCCAACCCACAAAATCCTCCGCCATCATAAGCCACTCGGATAACTTCCTTCCACGTAAAGAAAAATATTGATGACCCTCAGATGGTTACCGTTGAGGAGGATGCGCGCACCCGTAGCGAAATTATTTGTTGTAAAGGTCCTTCGCCCTGTTGGGGTGCCAATGGTAAAGTGATTTCTCCTGCCGCAAACACGGCACAGTTATTATCGGGATCCGGGCAATTTTCAACTTTGACAATGTCCCAAACACACAAGCAATCGCCTTATCGTCAAAGGATGTCGTGTACAAACGCGGGATAATTTCCGATTCGCTCAAGCATTCATCCGTTTACTGCCATGCTTGTCAATGCACGGATTCTATGATCAGCGGAAACAACCATAAAGTTTGCTAGTTCGTCCCGGGACGGAAGTTAGATGGTTTCTCTCGGATATAGCCACTCAGTGTGCGCGATCCAGACCGGTTGGCTGAAGGCTACTGTCCCTTCTGCGGATCATAAAGAAGCCTGATAATTTATTGTTCACATGGCTCTTCAAACCTTCACGGAGTAAACACTTCGTCGAACTAAACTATGCATCGCTTTGGTCCGTCGTATCCCAGGAGGCTCGAAGGGAATGCTTCCACGTGCGTCACAACTATTTAAATTAGTCATTATAAGATCGTCATCCTGATTCCTCCTTAAGAGCCCACATAGACTAAGAATGTGCGAGAAATTCATTCCAAATCTGGTTAGCTTCATTAGATACGTAGTTTCGTACGCTTAGGACCTGAACGCAGGAAAGTCCTGTGATAAGGCGCTTACAGACCAATTCAGCCGTAAGATTATTCAGTTGAGCCCCATCCGGTCATTCCGGACGAGGAATTTAACATCCACACAAGCCGCACAGCAGATTCATTCAGAAATGCTTCAGCTTGAGAAATAGTTCAAAAATGGCCAGAACTCGAAATAAAAACCTGAATGGATGACGTCATGGAACTCGAAATCCCGAACTGAAGATGGCGCCGCTCTTCCTGTTTCCCTAAGGCTTTTCGTAATGGCCATGTCTACCCCGTCCTAATTGCTTGGTTAACTACGCGGTATGAACTATCGACGAACCGAACTTATTGCAAACTTCGTAAAAAAAAGATGGCTCCAGGCACTTACCATAACTTTCCGAAATTCCAAAGATTATTCTGCGCACATGATAGATTAGCCTGCGCGCATAAGCTCGCACAGATAACGACGGACCGAGACCCGCGACTGACTCTGCATCGCTGTGCACTCGGCTGGTTCGGCGAGCTTTTTGGGTTTTCTTTCGTTTCAGGTGACTTCCTCCACCCGATACATTCAGGCTGCCGCTGTACATTCTATCCCAAAAAGTTGTCGAGCGGAAGTTCCACCCGCACACTTGACCAAGTAGCAGAATCCGACAAGAGAAAGCCTCGCCCGTTATCCTGCGTGCGGAACCATGAACTGATCGAAAAACTCCTCACTAATATAGATCTAGAAGATCATGATCGAAGGCATCCACAGCAATGATTCTCAATCATCCATCGCAGGAATTCCTGGTCGTGCCATATGTTGAGCCAGAAGCTGACAAGAGCGCTTGCTCTTAAACATCTTGAACGGAATGATAAAGCAGTAATTTATGACAGTATGAAACTCAATCTGAGCTGCGCACAAATTTTCGCGGCACTTGACAATGTTCGAAAGACCTACAAACAGACCCGCGGACAAACATGCAAACAGCCGGGGATTTTCAAGTGTTTGAGTGTTCCATTTGGCTTCCAATATTCAAGCTGGCTCCTCATCCATAAAACACAGACTTTACCAGGACAATAGACTAGTTTCAGGCATATATCCGCCCCACTCGTCAGCACACAAGCTTTCTCGATCGACTCAAATGCAAAGAAGGAGGCAGTTACAGGCACTTGGATTAGTATGCACATCCCGGAAAGGACCCTGGACGCATTGATGGCTTTCCCATTCATTAACCATGTTTGAATATATCGTCAACCAGTAGTCGAAAGAATCTGTTTGCCATGTTTACCAGAGACAGGTGTCGAACGCGAACCCCTGCCAAGGATACCGCGGTTCACATCCGGCAGTACTACTTCCGGGTCCGGTAAGGTGGACTCGAAGTCTCGAATTGATTCCGAAGGCTTGTGTCCTGAGCCGAAAGCTTCCAAAAATCAATCTCTTAGTTAGCTTAAGCAATCTTAGGGGCACATTATTTGGCAGCCTCGACAAACTTAGACCTGAGGATGATGCCTTAGCTATTGCCTGACAGGTTCGCTAGCTATAGATCTCAGTCGCTCACTCGAAATGTCAAGTCTGCGCCTTATAGCGTTTGGCTTTATGGAGCCGACGGGAAATTCTGTCAATATTATGCATAAAAGTCGATAGAACTATATTGTAAACTAATAAGGCCTTATTGTGGACTTGTTACATCACACCCAGACTGCAGCATGCCGCACTTTTGCACGTCGGTCGATGTGTACACAGGGAAATCACAGACACGCCTTGTCTACTCTAGTTAGAGGCTTCGATGTTTGGAGCCAGGAACCACCATGATTACACAGTAGGTTGACTGTCGGCGAATCGAAATACCCAAGTGAATATCCTACCTCGAAATGCAGATATGCGGGGAATCACAGTCCGCAAAGGCCGCAACAAATGTTGGCTGTATCGACGTATGGAAGAAAAGGCAACACTGAACATAGTGTACTCGTAGCGAAAATGACATTCATAAGCCAAACTTGACTTTCACAGATCCAATAATTGAAACTTCGGTTGAGAATTACCGCCGTTCAGACGAACGGCGGACCTGTCCAAAGAAGGATTTAAGGAATTTACCCGTTTCGGAGCGCGTCAGAATTTGTAAGCGTTTTGGGTTCGTTATTGACACGACAGAGCTCCTATCGGTGAACGAGAAGACGAAAGTTCGTAATCAGATCATTTTGTAGAACGAAAAGATTTGAATGACAATGTGTTCGACTTTTTCCTTGGTTATCCGAGTCACGGTTGGTCTGGCAGGAGCTTCCAGAAAGTGACTCCAGTAAGTTAGGGTACCGTAGGGTAGTTGACTGAAGAGGAAAAGGGTACTCCGCACCATAAACCGTCACTTCCGGATAATCACTGGACGATGTCGAGCAGCCATTAAAATATTCCTTTGCTGCTGCTGCTTATCGCTGAACGACTCGAAATTATGCGAAGTCTTTCTGCTTCGCCGAATCAACTGTGAGCTACATCTCACCGCGAGAGAGAAACCCAGCTGATCCATCCTGGCTGTGAAATTATCACTGCGAACTACACTGTTACTACAGTACTGTAAGCTGATCTTCCTCAAGGGTTCAGAGAGGGGGACGATCGTATTCTACTCAGAGTCAGAGACACACCCGGGATTTCCTGCAGCCTTGTTGTTTGATAAATTTTATCAAAGAAAGAACTTACATTGGGGATTGATAGTGTCCACAAGCCAGTCCAGAAGCGCACAATGACATTCACCGAACAGTGGAATGCTAATGTACGTTATCGTCGGGATTACCGGCTTCTGTGGAGAGGCTTGCCCGGTATTCGGATATGCAATCCGCTTTCGAACTCCAAACATCCTTCCTAACTAAACAACAGCCCGCAAGAGATACATTTTCGCAGAGGAGATTTCGAAATACAACCGAATTGCTCAAAGGTCTCTCGAGCTTTTCCACGTATATGAAACAGCGCGCAAGTCGAAAGAACATCACGTCGAAAGTTCTTTCACACACTCGATTGCATTGAAATGCACAATAATTGATTTTTCATAGTGGCTTTAGCTGTAACTTTCAATTTTCGTTTTGGTGACTTTGACTGGGATTAGCGTTGTTCAAATCGCTTGACTGGCTCGATCTTTTCCTCTCGTGACCACAATCCCCCATGGCACCACTGATGATCCCAAGGTTCCCACTGTGAAACCATTTCATTTTACTTCACAAGTCAGCCGCTCAAGTCATTTAGCGTCCGTAGATCTGATTGACACTCTCGAGCTTCACTTCAGCCATTTGACGAGACACAACAGGGAAGAGAAGCGCACTCAATCGTCAACGACGTGGTTATTCAAATTTAATTACATTACACCAAGCATACTTGATCGATTTTGAAATACATAACCAATAATCGATCCACTGTTCCGTTTCACTACATTCCCTTTCAAATTAAAGTACCCAAGAAAATTCAAAAGCAAATCACAGAAAATTAGAACGTCGGCAAATGAACCGAACATAATCGTCAGGTTGCGTGGCACACGTTCTCGTTTATGATGGCTGAAAATGTGCGCTACTTGGGAAAACCATTATGTTCAAGTCACTTTATATCTTGTTGAAATATCCGAAATGCCTTTCCACTCAACCTTCACGTACAAGATTCTGTCCAAGAAAATCGAAGTGGAAGATCGACCTTCACAACTTCCGGCTGCGCAGTTTGAAACGATTCTAATCACTGATAATTCATAAAGTGCGCAAAAGTTGGCGGTGACAGTCGTGCGACGTTGACGAAACATTTCACAGCTGTCGCTTCTCAAAAACAAATTTATCCACTTACTTGGGCTGTTAGTGTAATTTGTACATCTCAAAATGACTTAGGTTTTCTTCCGCGGCTGGGTATCTTGGTAGCAGTAGTTTATGAAGATCTGCGGTTTCTTTGCCGGGTTGTGGTATTCATGCCCTTGTCCCCAGTCGTAGCCCACACCGTAGGCAAAGACTTCTCCGCGAGCGCTGAAACAGCCACGAGTCAGGGCTTGCTCGGCCTTCTCCGAGCCCTTCAGCTTGGTCCGCGAATCTTTGTCCCAGTAGGAATATCGGCAGTCGCCACCGATTGTCGCTAACGTACCGTGAACGGGATGGAATGCCAGGTCGTTGATCTGAAAGGCAACATATTGGTTGAAGGAAACGAACAAAGTTCACCTCGATGTTTTGACTTGGGACTAGTCAAAGCAGTCCACAGGAACTGGAAACTCAAAGACTTACAGGGTAGATTTCTTGGACGTTTCCTGTCTGGTCGACGCGATGACATTTGAAAGTGAAGTTGTCTTTGGGGTTGACGGCGTGAATATACTGAATGGCTACACGACCTTCGACGCTACCAACGGCGAATCCGATCGGCTGTTTGGTCTTCATGTCCGCACAGATGGCTACAGACCGCAGCTAGAGAACAACACAGGGGTTAGCTAACCAACATTGCCCCGGTTTGTCTCTCTATACAGAAACGTTTACAGAGTAATCAGCATGCTTCTCGTTCTGATGTGGAAAGTGCTGGTGCGTTTACCTCGTAACTTCTATCATCAGCCTGGATGTCGATGAACACAGTAAAAAACTGAAGAAAGTCAAAAAAAAATCTGAAGTCTGTGAGTAAACACAAACCATGTTCTTGAGGTTGATGTCCATCTTCTTGAATTCCCGTGGTGAGTTATCCAGTTGGTAGACTATGCAGTTCTTGCCCGCCGTACAGGCAACAGCCATAGGGTACATCTAAAAAGAACACCAGTATCCAGACTGTACTCGCGATGCCGCCTAATCGCAATAGCCTGATATTGTCTCAATTACGTACCACATCAGCAGCGTAAAGCCGTTCAGGAAGGTTGAGCGTCAGCATAGGGTTCGGCTGGCGGGCGTCCCAAAACTGTAGAACAAAAAAGCCAGCGTGTGTCCTGTTCTTGCAAGACATACATTGTTCCAAGTTAGATAACTATAAACCTCGAACCGTAGGTACGCACTTTCAACGTCTTGTCCCAACTTCCGGTCATCACGCACTGATAGGAAGGTGACTGGATGAAATGGACTGACTTGATGCAGTTATCGTGAGCGCCTATCTGCGTCACTTGGTTAGATCCGAGATCCCACATCCGAAGCGTTTTGTCCGCTGATCCGAAGAAAATCTTGCTGCCATCCTAACGAAAGGGAATTCACCAGTCAGCATGTAAGCGCAATGGGAGCTGTGCAAACAACACACAAGATTGTTATCTCAAGTGGCGCGCGTCTTCATTGTTACTGGGTGATGGAGTGCGTCACTCAACATACCGATCTTGTACGTTTTGTTCGGCCAGCTCCCAAATATTCACACTATTACGAAACGGCTAGAACGAGACTCTTATCACAGTCAACCCGATCTTTTAGCCGGTGTCTGATAGCTTCGGACATACTCGTAGATCCTGTACATGTGGGTGCATGAGAAACGAGCGCACTTACATCGCTGTAGCAGAGATCCAGAACAGGTCCACCAGCTGTCTGTTGCGCTTTAGGAACAGCTTGTATAGGAGGAGTTTGGCCAGGGCCAAAAGTGGAATCTGCCTTCGGGAACTGGGTCTCCCACAAGCGAACTAGACCGTCCCAACTCCCTGACGCCAGGTAATTTTGCTGGATAGATGCCGGACTAAACCGGAGCGCCTGAACGGTATCGTCAGGTGGAGCAGGGACTTCGTAATCTTTGGTAGCCGGTGAGTTGGCCGCTGTTGGCGTAGTTGTGCCAAACAGACTGCCACCAGTTCCGAATCCTCCCGTTGACGTTCCGAACATTTTCGCGTGGAAGATCTGCAGAAGAACCGAGAGCTCTTGGTCATAGATGTTGCATGTTGCATAGTAAAACTGAAACCTGGAAGATGGTAAGTAGACTTACCTGTATGTTCTCCTGTATGTCTTCAAGATGGTCACCAGCCACAGGCTAATCCTATTGCGCCGGATCCGTCTCGGCCTGATCACTCCCGAAGCAGTTTCGAGTAGAACTCTACACTCTTTGACACCTCGCACTGAAGTCGAAGAGTTCCGGACCTCCAGGAACGGAACACCTAGAACGAGAATTGAGGCTCGAGAAAACGGGAAGAAAACTGAAAGAAAATTGTTTGTGCACGGTTTAACTTGTCCTCGATTCTATTGGATGAAGTTCAGGTTGGAACGCCTTCTCTAACTCACGATGCGTATGCTCAGAAAGCGCCACCGCGCGTCAGTCCTCGAGTATATCGCAAAGTCTTGTTTGTAACGTTACTAATGTTTCGCAAATCTCAAATCTCAATCGAGTTTTGCTAAATTTGCTTCTTCATGGATGATGATGGACTGATGGACAAGTTCCAGTGTGCCAGACGCATTTGATATCGGAGACTATCCCTAGGTATGTCGAAAATCGAGTACTGTGCAGTACAGACCTTTATAGACTTGGGCATGCTTCGGACCAGGTGCGACACGTGTTACTGGCGGCATCTTGGAGTATTCTGTATGGGTAGTTGTTAGTGGACCTGTCTGTCTACCGGAAGAGGACAATGGTGGCCAAGAAGCTGGATACTCTCCGTCATCGAGGACTACGCAGCGCAGCAGTCGTTATCTTTGCAGTAATTACTTATCGCTTGTTGATGTCCATGCATAACAGTGTACTGGAGCCGTACATGGACGAGGAGTTTCACATTAGGCAAAGTAAAGCCTACTGCGCCGGAAATTTCACTCAGGTGAGAAATCCGCTCTACGTGCTGATACTCAAGACGCTTACCATAGTTTGTCCTTTTATAGTGGGATCCAAAGCTGACCACGTTGCCCGGCCTCTATTTCGTCGCTCTAGGACTGTGGAAAGCCGTGTCGCTATTTGTACATCTGAGTGACCCTTGTTCGATCTGGCTCTTACGGATGACCAACTATGTTTTCGCTGTGGGAAATATCTTCCTCTACCAGAAGATTCTCTCAATCATACATCACGACGGTGCAATAAAAATGACCGGACTACATGTCTTGTTAACTTCGATCAACCTGGCAACGTTTCCTCTGCTGTACTTCTTCACGTTTCTGTACTACACGGAACACGTGTCCGCCTTCCTGGTCTTCGCAATGTAAATTCTTCATTGCGATCCCGTCTTCCAGATATTTCCTGCGAAACTTTCTTGTTTGCTTCAGGCTGTATGGTCATCTGAGAGGTAACAGAAAGCTCGCTGCATTGCTCGGTGCTGCCGCAGTCTTCACTCGGCAAACCAACGTGATATGGGTTGGGTCGTTGGCACTGCTCGAGGTCTTTAAGCAATATAAAGTTGTGATGAAGGGAGTGGCAGATGACAGGGATCTTCGAAGACTTTCAGCGGACAAAGACGTACAGGTAAGTCATTAATAGTTGAGATGCTTGACAGTCTTAATGATGTACCATTGTTTGAAGGTTCTGCTGGCGCCTTTCGTTTCACTCAAGAAGAACCCGTCATCGACGAACGTGAAAAGACTTCTTGGGTACTTCGCGGGTGTGGCGATGGAAGGACTGCCCCGAGTACTCGGTTACATTGTAGTCCTCTTGGCATTCCTGGTGTTCGTCATTGTCAACAGGGGAATCGTTGTGGGCGACCGCAACGCCCATCAAGCTGTACTGCATCTTCCACAGTTGTTGTACTTCAACGTCTTCACTTTATTTTTCGCCTCTCCTTTCTTGCTAACACCTGACAAGCTAAAACGATTTTTGCGATCGTGTTCTCGTCATAGGCGGAATGTGATGGTCGTGCTAGTGTTCATTTTGGCTGCCATTTATGGTTTCACCTGTGCCCATCCTTACTTACTCGCTGACAACCGCCACTATACGTTTTACATCTGGAGGAATGTTCTCAACCGGAACTGGTATGCGAGGTACCTGGCGTCTCCAGTGTATCTGTGTGGACTGTGGGCGTTGAGCGACGAACTTCGCTATCGAGGATTCTTTCAGACATTAGTTTTTCTTTTATCTTGTTTAGCTTTACTGACTCCGCAAAAACTGTTGGAGTTTAGATATTTTATCGTTCCGTACATGCTCTTTAGGATGCAGATGAAACAGTCAACAATGACTCAGTTAGCTCTAGAATTTCTTCTATACCAGTCTGTCAACGCATTGACTTTATATCTTTTTATGTACAAACCATTTTATTGGGAAAACTCTACCGAGGAAATGCATTTTATGTGGTAAACAAACAACCCTGTAATGCATATGACTCTGGCAGAAATCAGACGGCTGAGATCACTAACAAAGTGAGGCGTCGTACATCCGGTCCACTCTTTGGTTTCGTCGCTCAGTTCGATGGGACGAGGAGCTTCGCGAGCTCTGCTGTTGGCTAGAACCCGTGTCCGAATGTTCTAAGAAAGTCAGTCGGCTGCGTTGTATATTCGTCTTCGTGGCAGGGATTTTGGGACCTTCTGAGCGACGCAAAGATTGCGAAGAAGTCTGAAATACGGAAGAGGAGGAGAAGCATAAATTGGTCGAAACACGGTGCCGATCATCTGTTCAGGTAATTACCTTGGGGAGATAGGTTGTTGGCTTGAGTGCCACACTCACTTCCGTTCATGACATGGTTCGCCATCCAGGAATACTTAATGAGAAGAACGACGAACAGCACGTCGAAGAACTTGCATGAGACAAGAGTTCTCCACAGGGAAGTGATCGCATCGGAAGTGTCAAGCTCGTTCAGGTTTTCGGGAAGCAGGGAAGTTTCCTCATGCATACCAGGGGAAATTTGCACCGGTATAGCAGAGCCTAACAGCATCGCCGCAACGCAACAGGTGAAAACCCCCTTGAGAGACATTTTCAACTGAAAATTTGTCAGTGTAGGTGACGAAGTCAGTCGAACGAAAAAGTTTCCGCAAAAGAGGTCGAAAGAAAAGCCAGTATTCGTAAAATGACCAGTAGAAGTAAAAAGCGCCCAGCTTTTATAGATGTGGGGTGTGCTGACGTTCTTACGGAGGAAACTACCCAGCCACAGTGATAATGCAGTAGAATTACGGCGAACGCCAATACAAATGCCGGCGGGTTTTGAGTTTTGACGTAGGATGCCCATTCACAACGACAGCGATCAAGTAGTTCGTACGCTGCTTACGCAGGTAGACTATTGTTACAGAAGAAATCTCAAGTACCACGCTTCCGAAGATCATTAACCATGCTTTCGCTACAAAAGAGCAGCCAAAAGTTGGCGAATGATTTTGACAGGTACTTCACGATCGAACTCGTGCTGACGTCATTTCGAAGACTACATTTTTTCCAAATGGAGAAACTTCGAAAGAAAATTGGAGAAGCGCAAATAATCTTAACGTATGTGCTTCAAACGAAGAATAGAAAAATAAAAAAGACATGTGAGAATGTTTCTTAGCGAAATTTCGAATACTTCGCCCGTCCAGAATATGAACCAATTAAAGAAGTACCTAGTTGTAATAGGCAGAGGCTACGTAAAACTCTTTGGGGTCCCTGGTGTCCCACTTGTAGGTCATAATACTGGCGGGTGCCTGTTGCAAAAAACATCCGCAGTTGGAAACACTGAATCATCATCGTAACTGAAGCACAATAAAGTCCGGGATAACGTTAGACTTACCCCACCCATCTGGATTTTGCATTCATTGTTGGGAGCAACCAGGAAGCAAACTGTCGAAAGATATTGACGGCTAAGCATTCGCATGTTCACACTCTGAACTCAGCGGTATCGGTCGTTTGAGTTGAGGACTTACCCGTATTGATAGCCATGGACATTTCGGGACTCTCGCCAATAGCAATGGTGGACTTGATCTTTAAATGGTTTTGCCACTTAAACTGCATGCCGTAAAGATCCGGCTGTAACACAAGAAAAAAACAATCTTTATTGATCGAGATTTTTTGCCACTGAACTAAGTTGAATAACGAAAAAGAGGCGCACCTCGTTCTGGCCCTTCCATTTTTGGTACTCCGTGCGACCAGCCTGCTCTTCCTTGGCCAGCTGAATCCAGCTGTGGAACCCATCAGTGTTGTCAGTCGGGGCGTTGCCGCGAACCTCACCAACAAAGACGTGCTCGAACCCAGAAGTATCTGGAGCTCCCTTGCGGCGGTACACAGTGAACCAGTATCGAGCTAGCTCAGCCTTGAATCCATCCAGAGTGGCAGCCGCAAGCCCTGCGACAGTCAACAGAATATGCAATGAAAACCCACAGTTCAACAAGGGCGCTTTGTCTGACACCTACCTCGCTTCTTCAGGAAGTTCCAGGCTTCCGTCATGACGGGAGTTTTCAAGATTGCGTCCAAGAAGGCGGATTCCTCTGCTTTCTCCTGTGGAGTGACTGCCTCAGCTATACCGGTAGCCGGGATATAGTTATCCAAGAGAGCGATGAAGGCCTTGTAGGTTGGCTTGGCGAAGACCGACTGGTCAAGCTTGGTGAAGAGCCTGCAGATGTACAACAGTCACAGTCGTTTCCTTTGAATTCGGAAAGTCGGGCAGAATATCACAATCTTACTTTCCGTTAGTGCTTCTGGTGTTCACAGCCCAGTTGATGTTCTCCTTGGCGGCATTTCCTGCTTGATCGAGGCTAAAAAGCTTTTCCGACAGTGTCATCAGCTCAGGGTCGGGCTTCAGTGGGCTCTCTGTGGCTCCTTCCGCGACTCGCAGGTTGTTTCGTGCCGCTGCAACGGAACTCACTATGATTCTAGTACGAAACAGCGAGCATATGTCTTGTATTTCCCATAGAAGTTTATGGTGCTTACCAATTAGCCGGCGCTGAAGAACATCCCTCACCGCACTTCGGCCAGCCTCACCATTTACGACGACGAACACCGCACAGAGCACAAGAGCGACCGACTTCATTTTAGGACCTACACGGGGCAGGAGTGGACACTGAAGATTCCGTGAGGTAATCTACTGCCGCGAAAGCCAAATTTTTTAACTGAAATCTCGACCTTTTGTACGAGCTTTCCGCGAACCTCAACTCAGAACGCTTGCTGACTGCGCTAAAAATTGAACGGTGACCTCCATACACATTGCGTTTTGTCACGAACACGTGCCCGCAAATGCAGTCGTTTGCATACGAACTGCAGGTTTTGCTAAAAAAAGCATGTCCACATCGAAAGCTCGTTTTTCGGTGTGAAGTTGTCGTTTCAAGACGCGTGAGAGATCTCGCTCGACCAGCAGTCCAGCACACGTGAAATATCAGGGGCTTCCCAAAATTGCAGGACCGCCGAACGCTGTCGAGTCTTCCAACTCTCGGCCCATCGTACGTGCTGAACTTATGCCCTAGCTTCAGAATTTGTAGCTGTAACAATCCAAAGACTGTGGAGTATAACCTACTCTGCTATAAGTGTATCCGAGCACACTGGCCTGTAAGTTCGTGACGGTTGCCGTGCATCCGGGGCGTGACGTCATCGCGGTCCATAATATTCCATACGGCGTCACTGGGTTCGAATACAACAGTGGAAATGCAGTAACCCATAATCCACATCAAACTCTGACGTACTGTATAAGCAGACAGAAAACGTTATAACGAACTTAGATGAATTACGATTATACGGTCGCTCCTACCCCGATTACCTCTTACCGTTCCAGAATTTTTCTTGGATGCCTGTAAGTGACCTGAAATTTCGCAAGTTTCAATAGAGACCCCTATCTGTGTGGAAGAAATGCACACCTGCAACAGTTTTAGAGTTGCAATACAGTGGCGAAGGTGATGTTCGGAATCTCCGGACATGCTTAGAGAAGATGCGTCATGAACTGTTATCCGTATGGACCGGATGATCAACGTACCCTCCACAACGTAAATTCACGGACTAACGATCCCGGTATCGATCTCAATCCATATTTGAATTTCCTACTGGATATTAACACCGATTTTCCAGTTGTGCCCAACTCGAGTTGTCCGCTTCCCCCTTCTTCCTCATTCGTATCGAATGTTTCTCGTCAGTACAGTCAAGCGACTATCGAGTCCATAAACAGTCTCCCTCCTTATCCGAATGGACCAACCTGTAGTATACCCCAAAGTAAATCATACAACTCTTCACAATATGGACAGCCGACAAAGCTGGGCTGCCAGATTGAGAACGGCACGCTGGAAAGGCTGGATCGTTTGGAGACTAAACTGGCCAAGATCGTGGAGACGGTTGCACAAAGCTGCGCAAGCCGGAAGACTGGTCGCTCTCAGTCCCAAACACAGTCGAAGGAAACGAGTGACGAGGAAGCCAGTCAAGTATGTTCTCCATTGCAACCTAAAAAGAGACCTACAAAGAATGAATTCAGTTCTTATGCCGACGAAGAACCCAAACTTCCGAAGGAAAAACCGCGCCTCTCTGCCAGCAAGAGCAGTCAACTTCGTCAGGATATCGAGCGACTGAGAAAGAAAAAGCCTCCAAAACTTATACCGCCGGCTAACTTCGAAAATGAGGACGTGTCATCTGAATGTGACTATGAAGTAACGAAACCTGATAGCAAAGAAGACGCGGAACAGAGCCTGCGAAAGGAAATCACTAGCCTCAATCAACAGGTAAATTGCATGAGAATATATTCCGTCAAAATCTTAAGTGACTGTAAAAGAAAACTAAAACTTACCGTGAAGCTCTCATGATAAGCTTTTCCTGCCGTAGCTTCAGAATGAAAAGGAGCGTCAGAAGAACCTAGAAGGCGAACTGGAAAGAGCATCCAGAGAGTTACAAGCCATTAATTCGGAGCTGAACACAATAAAATCCGAGAGGAAAGAGAAGGACGAAAGACTGGGAAAGCTACAATCCGATCTTGTCGAGGCGTGCCGCGAAAAGAAGGAAACGGAACAGTGCGTCCACACTTACAAGAAGCTTTCATCCAGACTTACATGTAAACTGGAGAAAGCCCAGCTTCGCGAGCAACAGCTGAAGGCTAACTTAAGCGTGAAGGAAGCAGCGCTTGAGCAACTGTCCTGCCTTCAGAAAGAAAACGAATGTCTACAGAGCGAAATCAGAAGGCTGAACACGCCGACCGTCACCAAACAAAGATCTTCTATTCAGCCTACAGAGACAGATCAAGCTGCTGTACGGAAAGCCGTGGACTGCGCGTTGAAGAAAGCCACGTCCAAGTTTACTAAGTTCCACAACGAGGAAGTATGCAAGCTGGAAAAGAACCTCACCGAGGCGCAAAAGACTATCGAAGAACTTCAGTGTCAGCTTCAGCAAACTCTGGAGAGAAAAGAGTCCTTAGCGAACAGGCTGAAAGTCTCGTGTAACCAAATGGAAGCGAACCTGACGACCTTCAGGAGCCAGGAGAACTTGAAAGAACGGAGGGTACAAGAGCTATCCGCAGAACTTAATCAGAGCAAGTCCCGCGTCGAAGAAGTCAGTAAACAGAAAGATGAGGAGATTCAGAAGCTGCAAAAGACAGTTCAAGACCTTCAGAAAGAATGTGGTCGAATGGAACAGATGAAGGAAACCATTGCGTCTCTTCATTCGGAGAACGTCGACCTGCAGGGTCTCAAGCAAACGGTGACCGAACTGCAGTCGAGACTGAGGTGTCTGGAACAGGAAAGAGATCTGATGAGATCCCAGTTGGAACAGACCAAGAGCGAGAATTGTTGTCTGAAAAGACAGGTTGATCAGTTGGAATCCGGGCCTAATGCAAACAGAGACCAGCGGCAGATTGACAACAATACTCGCGAAGAACTCGAGAAAATAAAGAAGGAGCTCACCGCCCAGATGGAGGCGGTCCGTGCCAAAGATAAATCAATCGAAGATCTACAGGTTAGTTGGTTTCAGAACCAACAACCAAACAACCTAATACAGATTTTAATGAAATCAAACTATTAATAAAAAACTAAAACGAATAAAAAATGTTCTGAAGTCGGCAACTTATCTCACTCAGATCGTTTTCTCAAGTGGCGCGCTTTTCCATTGTTGGTGACTGACAGTTTGCGCAACTCAGAAAACGATCCAGGTAAATAACCGTAAAGCCATCTCCCGATGTTTTATTACTGTATATTATCCTACTCGAAACTGTCTTCGTTCTACAGGACACCATTCAAAAACTAAAGCGAGCTATGGAATGCACGTCGAAGTCTTCGTCGCCCGATTACGAACACTTGAAACGGCGGAACCGAGAACTCGAAGAGGTCCTTGAGCGACTAGAAGACCGAAAAGAAGAGCTAAAATGCCAACTGGCCTCCACCGAAACCCAACTCTTGGAGTCAAACAAAGCCCACCAAATAATTAACGCAAAATGGAAGGAAAAGTCCGCCTACATTTCCCGCATGCAGACCAACCTCGCTACCCAACAAGCACGGTTCGAAGTACGTGAAGAAGAGCTCCGACAAGAGCGGGACGAAGCCCTAGAGAAAGTTCAGTCACTAGAAAGGAAGCTCGAAGAAGTCTCTGTTAGGTCGCGAGAAACCAAGCAGACGGAAATGCAAAAACTCCGCTGCAAATACGAAGAACAACTGGCCAAGAAAGAAGCTGCTTCCAAGTGCTCAGAGCAAGCTTATCGCAAGATGGAACAGAGAGTGCAAGAGCTCACGTCAGAGCTCGCCTCTCAGAAAAAGCAGCTCTGTGGCAAATTCAACCGTCTGGGGAAGTTCCTGCAAGAATTTGACGCTGACTGAAACTGACACGCGTAATTAGTGTCGCATCATCGTCATACTTCCGGTCTGTCCTTTCTGACTGTGAAGAATGCTGGCTGATTTTCTACACACATACGTCTTCTACGTCTGGATCTACGTCAGTGTTCCTCTTTCACTTTACCGATATCTCGCTGTAATGCCCAAAAATGCCCACACACCACAGCAAAGTAACACAGAACGGAGGTTAAACAAGCGCTAACTTGCAGATACGTGAACTAAAGCTTCCCTCCCGGAAGATGACCGAAATTCACAGCGAAGCATAAACCACATTGGACTACGTGCTTTTAGTAAGCGTCAGTATGGGTAACTTTAAATGAAGTAAAATGTAAAAAGCGACGTACCAGGCATAGAAGAAGCGTAATGACTGATGAGTTATGCAACGTAGGCTATTAAGCTTTCCTGTCTCCAGCGCCGCCGTTCTGCATACCACTCTGCACCGCAGTGGGCCTGGCCACGTCCTCCTTGAGGCCGGGAGTCTTTGCCACAAGTGGAGCGAAGAGAGGTTCGTGAGGTGCAGGCAGACGGATATTGCTCGGCTCGACACCCCAAATTTCGTTCGCGTACTCTGTGATAGTTCGATCTCTACAACAAAATCATTCTCATAACACGCAACTTTCCGCTCAAGCTAGGTTTATTCATGAGTCGGGATATAGGCATATGACTTGAACGTGATCGCTTTCCGAAAGCGGCGCACACTTTCAGCCAATGGCAATGAGATAACGTTAATGTGCAATTCATTTGCCGAAATCCCAATCATGATGCAACTTACGTGCTAAACTTTCCGCTGGTAGCGATGTTCATCAAGCTCATCTTTGCCCAGGCCATCTGGTCCATGTAGACCTTACCGACTTGATCCTGACATTTGATGTACTCGTCGTAGTCGGCCAACACCAAAAATCTGCCAGAAAGAGAGCCATACATAATCATATCGACTAGTAAGGACGCTTTGAGTTTCTCACCTGTCGTATTTCAGCAAGATGTCAGCGATATCGTGGAAAGTTTCCGGGCGACTCGGCGAGAAGAAACCATTTCGGATCTGGTCGACGGCCATCTTCAGTTCGGGGTTGCGTTCGTAGTAGTGGTATGGGTTGTACCTATGCAAGGAGCGAACAAAGCTTGAGCAAAAAGCAAAAAGTATAAACTCAAGTCTCGCCTCATTTCCGCTCTCGCAAGACTTACGTTGGAGCAACTTTGTTGACCTCCTCAACTGTCATACCGAACAAGAAGAAGTTCTCGGCGCCCATTTCTTCGCGCATTTCCACGTTGGCACCATCCAGAGTTCCGATGGTCAGCGAGCCATTCAGCTGGAACTTCATGTTACCTGTGCCGGAAGCCTCTGTACCGGCCAATGAGATTTGTTCGCTCAGATCCGCTGCGGGGATGATCTTCTCGGCTAGCGTAACGCGGTAGTTCTCCAGGAAGATTACCTTCAAGCGATCACCAATGATGGGATCGTTGTTGACAACTCGACCCACAGCATTGATCAGCTTGATGATCTGCTTGGCCGTATGGTAACCTGGAGCAGCTTTGCCTCCAACCTAGGAAGAAAACCAGCAGTCCAGAGAGCGTTCCTTGTGAATACACAGCTCAAACACTCGACAGCTAGACGAGAAAACTGAAATGGAAATGACTTCATACCATGATGGTGCGTGGAGTGAAAGCGGCATTCGGGTTTCTCTTCAGGCGATTGTACAGGGTGATGATGTGGAGACAGTTTAAGAGCTGGCGCTTATACTCGTGGATACGCTTGACTTGGATGTCAAACATGGAGGCAGGGTTGACGGTGACTCCATACTTTTCCTTGATGTAGAGCGCCAGTTTCATCTGCAAAAACAAATCATAGTTCAGACTCAGTGAAACACAAAACAGAAACTGGAACGTCGGCAATTCAACTGACATGATCGCAGGCTCAAGTGACGCACGTTTACATTGGTGTTGGCTACAAACAAGCGCCACTTGGGGGAACGATCAGGCTAACGTCGTTTGCCGATGCCCTAGCTGACACTTTTTCCTTCACCTTGTTCTCCATCTTAATCTGCATCAGCCGTCGCAAGAATTGCTGGTCATCAGCTAAAGGCTTCAGCTTGGCCAACTCCCACAGGTTTCGGACCCATCCGTCACCGATCTTGTCCGTGATGATATCAGCCAGCGAAGGATTGCACAGGAGCAACCACCGTCGAGGGGTGATACCGTTGGTCTTGTTCTGGAACCGTTCCGGCCACATCTCGTAAAAGTCTTTGAAGATGGTGGTCTTCAGCAGTTCCGAGTGCAGAGCAGCCACACCGTTGACGGCATGAGCACCCACGATGGACAAGAAAGCCATGTTGATCCTCTTCTCCCCTTCCTCCTCCACCAAAGACATGCGACGCATTCGGTCGACGTCTCCCGGCCATTTCTTCTGCACCTAAAGAGTAGAAATTCACAATTATCAGACATATCCTGGACACAGAGGGCCAAAAACCGCGTCAAGTGGCGCATATGTCCTTTGTGACTGACCGAGAGCGTGCGCCACTTCAAAAACGATCTTCTTCAGTTCATTTGCCCAAGTTCCAAATGTACCGAGAGCCACGACTTACTTCTTGGAGATGTCGGTAGTTGATCTCAAAGATAATCTCCAAGTGTCTCGGCAGCAGATGCTGGAGAGTGGCCGTGTGCCAGCGTTCCAGGGCTTCGGGAAGGACAGTGTGGTTGGTGTAGGCGCACGTTCGCACCGTAATGGCCCAGGCTTGTTCCCACGGGAGTCCTTCGATGTCCACCAGGACGCGCATCAGCTCGGGAATGGCCAACGACGGATGCGTGTCGTTCAGCTGAAGGGCCACCTTGTCGGGGAAGGTATCGAAGGAAGTGCGGACTTGATCGCGCGAGCCGAACTTGTGCGACTTAAAGCGACGAATCAAATCTTGTAACGATGCAGCCACCATGAAGTACTCCTGCTTCAGACGCAACTCTTTTCCGGAGAAGAAGTTATCGTTGGGGTACAACACCTACAAAGACACAAAGTACATTAGTCTTTCCACATGCATGTCATAGATGGTCCAGATGAACTACGGACTTACTCGAGAGATGTTCTCAGCTTGATTGCGGTCCAACACTGCCTGGATGTAGTCGCCAGAGTTGAAGAACTTGAGATTAAAATCATGAGGAGACTTAGCGGACCACAGTCGCAGCGTATTGACGGTGTTGTTCATGTAACCGGGAACTGGGTTGTCGTACGGCATAGCGAACACAACCTGCAAAGAAGACAACCAGCCGTTTACCGATCAGCATCCATTGTGAATTAAAGATATCCACCTGCATAATCCTGCTGGTGGATCTAAGGTAGAGCATAGCACTCTAACGCTTTCTGAACTTCCTCTAACCTGTCCGGCAGCCATTTCTCAAGGAAAATGTGCTTTAAACTACTGATAGTGTTACATGAATTGATCCGGGTCCGTATGAAAAGACTGGACGGAACTGGCCGAATCTGCTGTTATTTGTGAAGTCATATCGATCAGCTGATCGGTAAACACGTTTACCAACTATTTTACGCACGATCCGGGGAGTCTTTTTCCACGCACCCGGCCCAATCCTGTCCCATTGGATCGGTAGTTTAATGTATCTTTTACCTGCGTATCTACCCATTTGGCTCGTCCTTGATCGCCTTTCTCGACGCGTCCGTAGAAGTTCACCGGCAGCATGTATTCGGGGCGGGCTTTTTCCCACGGATTCCCAAAGCGCAACCAATCGTCAGGCTCCTCAACCTGCTCACCATCCTTGATTTTCTGATCGAAGATACCGTACTCGTAACGGATACCATACCCGCAGGACGCTAGACCCAGGGTGGCCATCGAGTCCAGGAAACAGGCAGCCAGACGACCCAAGCCACCGTTACCCAAACCGGCATCATCTTCCAAGTCTTGCAACTCTTCGATGTCCAGCCCTAACTGGTACAGCGCTTCGTCGCAAGCCGCCTGGATGCCCAAATTGATCATTGTGTTCTGCAGCGAGCGTCCCATGTAGTATTCCAGTGACAGATAATACACTCTCTAAGACAGGAAGAACACCGCTAAAGTGGTAGATTTATATATACAAACATACTTCGCATAAAATGAAATACCTTAGGATCCAATTCATAGTAATACTGTTGAGTTCGGATCCAGCGTCCGACGAGGTGATCGCGAACGGTGTGAGCAAGGGCAAAGTAATAGTCCCGTGGAGTAGCCACATTCCTATCCTTTACCAGCGTGAAGTGAAGATGTTGGTTGAATGTCTTCTTGATGCTGGTGACACTTTCTACTTCGGCAATGCCACGAACAGAAATCTGCTTCCGCCGATCGAAATCCGACTTTGGGACCGACATGTTGAACGATACCGAGTTGAAGAACCAGAAACTCCGGCAAGATCAGCCTGTGTGCTAGAAAGGAGAAGAACGGTTATCACAGTTTAATATTGAGTGAAATGCTGAAAGAAATGCAACGTCTCCTCGACTTTGCAGGCAGATTTTGCCGAAAAGCACAAGATGGGCGACAAGAAAAGCTCCGAACAGGCGATCACGTTTCCTAGAAGACATAAACAGGCGAAACAGGCCAAACTAGAACCAAAAGTGGAGTGGCGCAGAAAATCCTGCGAAGACATCCGCAGCAATCGCCCATTGGCCCGGCCGGAAGATTCCGTAGTACAGAGGGCCCCAGATTATTCACTACTAACCTGTGCGGTAGCACTGCTGACTGGCACGTGACGTCTTGGGTTTGACAACTGGACTTGAACCACGTGGGCGGTAACATAGTTCTGATCTGCAGAAGCTTCGACCATCGCCGAGCACCGGGTGCACACTTGATGTTTTTGGGGCGAAGGCCGCGAAGCCACAGTCGGGAAAAGTACCCCGGTCCCAGGGGGCCGCTAGCTGCGATGACCCCAAAACTGCGCCTGATCGCCTATTCCTAAGCCCTAGGGGTACCGGGGCTCACGCGGAACAATTTCCGCATTGTTTACAACCTCGAAAATTTCCGAAGTCAAAAGTTTGTCTTTCCGCACATCCATCGTAATCCATGGATCCCGTCTGATGACTGTGACGAAGAACTCTGCTGTTTGCTCCAGAAGAATATATTTGTGGAGCCCAGGGATGTTGATGGCTGCTACGGGATCTTGTCTATCTTCACAATACCTCGCCGTACGGAGTTACGTTTGATCTTTCGTAATCGGGTTCAGGCTTGGTAAGTGCGACCTATCACACATCACATGCATGCTGTTATGTTATTCGATCCCTTTTCACAAGTGTTAAAGATAGGTATTCCTTCCGCCTTTCGGCTGTGGTTTGTATCTCTGTAATCATAGGAGAAGGGATGAAAGGACGTGGAAAACGTTTATGGAAGTGAATGCTTGATTGCTGACAATATGCACAGAACTTGTCTGGGCCACACCTCCCATCGATCCTTATAGTGTAGCTTTCCTTCGTCAAACTTGACTGCATTGCACGGCAGCCCAACCACAAGGTCATCTTGGAGTGACAGTGTCATATAACTTTTGTCAGGCAATGATAGACGGCGATAAGGGAAGAATGTTTGTGTTTGGTTCATGTCTTCCAAGATTCCGCAGACAGTCTTGATGAAGGCCTCCTCCCACATAAGTTGCTAAGCTTGGGGAGTCGATGAGTCGCCTCCTGTCCACGAACAGCTGATCTAAGCCCGCACATCGTGGACTTTGCATTCTGTACTATTTTGCCCACTAATGCTTGATGTCTCTTCTGTTTACAGATGAATTTACCCCAAGAATCCTCACGAAAGAATGACGCCTACGGCAAGTCGGGCTTTTCCAACTGCACCCGTCAGCAAGATTCATTACATCATTTTTGACATTTCTGTGCTTTGTCTACTATTATAGGTTGATTCCAACCAGAATGATCTTGTGCATATCAATGCTAGTGAATACTTCCCGAAACGAGCCTGGACGTGTGACGATCCAGACTTGACGGTTCCCTTTCCCGTCATCAGCGGAGAATATGTCGAATACTTGGGTAGAACTGCTGAGGAAGGCATTATTGCCTTGTCAAACTATCGTATATTTATCCAGTACCCTCAGAGCTATGTCAACCTACCTGTGCGGATGATCGAGCAGGCGGATATCCAGACGTACACAAACTCCATCATTTTCACATGCAAGAATGGCACCACTGTTCGGTAAGTCTAGTCGAAATACTTCATTGAAATGCAAGTGGTATATTCGGGCTTGTCTCTGCAGTTGTTCATTCCTGACTGCTGATCGAACCTTAGAATGGCAAAAGAGAATCCTGAATGCAATTGCTGCTCCGAAGAAGCTGGAGGACATCTTCGCCTTTGCCTTCTATGCATGGAGAAGCGAAGAACGGAGTGGGAAACGAGAATTGCAAGATCGATGTTTCAATACTCTTTCTTCATCCGGGTATGCAATACAGACTTCCGCCTTGATAACGAAACGCCCGCTTCTCAGTTTTAGTTTTATTTGAAGATATGATTTTTTCTCCCCAGTTGTTCCTTCGATCTGTTGAGGGAGGCGCAAAGGAT
Organism: Ramazzottius varieornatus; assembly: GCA_001949185.1. Lineage (NCBI taxonomy): Eukaryota > Metazoa > Tardigrada > Eutardigrada > Parachela > Ramazzottiidae > Ramazzottius > Ramazzottius varieornatus. The sequence goes on along the minus strand of BDGG01000012.1, from coordinate 813,062 downwards.
GAAGTTCGACCTGGAAGAAACGTGGCGTTTGTCGGAGATCAACGTGAAGTACGAGATATCACCGACGTATCCACGGCTCCACATCGTGCCTGCTTGTGTACCAGACAGTGATCTAAACCGTATCGCTGAGTTTCGGAGCTCCCGTCGTTTTCCGTCTATTATATGGAGGTAAGTCGTCAACGGCATGCCGTCTTTGTGAAGGCTAGTTGAAGAACACTTGAGCTAATTGCCACTCTTTTATCATAGGCATCGGAAGAATGGCGCCGTCATCGCTCGCAGCAGTCAACCAGAACTGGGATTCTTCGGCTGGCGCTGCGCACAGGATGAGAATCTGCTACAGTACATAACGAAAGCTTGTCTGACGGACCGCCCGTCGACACCCGGCTCACCTGCAAAAGAAATCAACAGCAACGGCCTCAGCCAGACGGACGAGGCCGCCAGTTGCTGTAAGTAATACTTTGCAAATTCCGGCGCACTTGGTTGCATTTTTGTGGGCTTTTTTGCTACATATGGACCAATGTGGATAAACCCAAGAATGTTTTCCAAGTGACGCACGCCCTCACCCTATAACTTCGAGAACATGCGCCACTTGGAGAAACGATGTTTGTGTGCTGAGATTCCGAATTTGGAATTCATCTTTAAGTTATTTGCTAAAGTGTGTTTTGGTTGTGTCATTTACAGCCATGCCGAAGCTCTTGATATTGGACGCCAGATCATACGCAGCAGCTGTCGCTAATCGCGCAAAGGGTGGCGGAAGTGAATACGCAGGTGAGTTACTTACGTCTCGTTCCGCTGGTTAGACTCGCGGTGAGTTTTTACTGCCGACAAATGCTGTGAATTAATGGTTTATTTATAGAGTACTACCCGAACTGCGAGATTCAGTACATGAGTATGGCCAACATTCACACTGTGAGGAAAAGTTTCTACCAGCTAAGGCAACTATGCACGTCGCCCGCGGACAGAGTAGAGTAAGTTTATTCTTGTCGTAGCTACACTGAGGTACTTGGGTCTTTGATTTGCCTGGAAGATCAGTGTGCCTTGATTACTTCATGGTTTGTTGATAGTATCAAACTGTAGATAATGTAATGCTGAGTCAATGGTGATGTTTTCTTGTTATAGCTTCATGTCGACCCTTGACAAGTCGCTCTGGTTGCACCACGTTTCGGCAATCATCAGAACGACGTGTCACGTGACCAACGCCTTGGATGTGGAGGGAAGACCGGTCTTAGTCCATTGCTCCGATGGATGGGACCGAACGACTCAGATTGTCGCTCTCGCAATGCTCATGATGGACTCGCATTACCGCACTATCAGGGTAAATGTGATCCTTCGGTATGCAGTACGCAGGTTTTTGATGTAAAGGTGGTTTTGCTTGCAGGGCTTCCAGATGCTCATTGAATGGCAATGGTTGGAGTTTGGACACAAGTTCGCCGATCGATGCGGTCACAGTCTCGTTACGGACGAGACCGAGCGATGTCCAATATTCCTCCAGTGGCTAGACTGCGTATTTCAGTTGGTTTGCCAGTTTCCGGTGGATTTTGAGTTTAACGAAGCATATCTGGTGGGCATAAATTTCATGAATCTTCTTCCACTTTCCTTCTGAAAAATGAATAAAAACTTTTTCATAATACCGTGTGTTATAGATTCATGTCGCACATCACTCGTATTCTTGTTTCTTTGGGACATTCCTGTGCAACAATCCTCGTGAGAGGGAAAAGAATTCCGTCAACGACAGAACCTACTCTCTATGGAGTTACCTGCAACAAGAAGCAGACGAGTGTTTCAGCAATCTCTTGTACACGAAGCGCGAAATGGTGAGTGCCTTTTCTTTTCAAATTTTGCTCGCGGTTCGTCAGCAAGTCTCCTTTTCACAGATTCTTCGTCCGGACTTCTCTGTGAGAAACCTAGTCTTCTGGGCTAACCTGTACATTACAGAGTTGAACCCACTGTCGGCCAACGTCCACCCTCCCGAAGTCCAGATGATCGGTCTGGACCCGAAGATCGGTAATCCCAGCATGCCACGCACTCGCTCCGTCGAGCAATTAACCAACAACGTGCTAGCCACCCAAAGCATGGACGTCCATCTTCACCGAAGTGCGAGCGCGTTGAACCTGCTTTCAGCCGACACCAACGGTGCCACCGACGAAGACTCAGCTTCCGGTTCACCTTCAGAGTCCAGTCCGCTGTCAGTGAGGTCTCTCCACAAGTCCATATCGCTACCGAACACCCAGACAATCTCTAGTGAGGGAGAAGAGGATGAACTCACTGCCGAGAGTAAAGTCAATCAAGTGCCGATTGTCTCTCAATCAACGCCTCACTTGATAACAGCGGTACCGTTGATAGAAAGTACGTCGTCCGAGTCAGAACTGATACCCCCAGTGAAACCTCACTCAATCATGGAACGATCTACTGACACCATAACAGGTGAAGATAACATTCAGGGTATTCTACTCGAAAGGTACCCGTCGAACCAAGACATGACGGTGAGGTCGGACGACGAGGAACCGACGGATGAGGAAGTGTCGCTTCCGTTGAATGATACATCTGAAACTGTGACATTCTCGACATCCAGAGAGAACTTTGAGAACGGTGGATCTCCTTCGTACAAGAATGGGTTGAGGAACGGTTTGCCTATGGAGAATGGCCATAAGATCAGCGAGTCGTTGATAACCTCAGCCATGTCGACGTTCACTGAGCCGAACGGCTTTGGTGGAATGAGCATTCCGAAGAGGATGGGTACGCCGAATTACCTGACGGCTTCACTGACGCCGACGCCGTTGAAGATGGTGGAAGTCAACCATCATACTTCGCCGATCAACTCGCCGACGAGACCGAGAAGGACTTCGAGACACCTGACGTCGGCCTCCAGTAACGATAGTCTACATAGCGAAGGGAACGAGTCATACCAGGACCAGAAGCTGGCTGTGGTGAGAAGGCAACTTGGACCGGATGGGTTGGCGATTCTGTTCGATGAGAGGCAGACGCGTCTTCGGCAGATTCGCGACACGTACCAGGTTGGTGTATTCTTTGCTTAACGGGTGGGAACTGGGCAAACAAGACCCACAAGATCGTTACCCTGAGTGGCGCACGCTGCCAGCCAGTAATAATGGAAACGTGCGCCGCTTGGAAAACCAATCTTGGAAGTTTTGTCGCTCAGCTTCCAGATAACAAAGTTCGTCGATACTGGTTTGATTGGACATGATTTTTTGTAGAAGGAGGTCGATAATTTGAGGAGAGAATTGTCTTCTGTCAAGATGTCGATGAAACAGCATAACGGTCTAACGAACGGGAACGGCAGTTATCTCAAGAGGGAACTGTGTCTTGACGAACATCCGTTGAGCATGGAGCCTCTTAGCTTAGGAGCCGATGTGGTGGACTACGGGACATCATACGGCTCCGACGTCAGCTGGGACAACATTGACGATGAAACCGCGAAGGTAAAGTCGACGTTCTTTTGAGTTTCCGATTTATTAGATAACCTGCTTTGTACAGAATACGCCCTGGGTTCCGGACCAGTGTGTGACCAAGTGTCACCATTGTGAATCAAGATTTTGGCTTGGGAAGAGGAAACACCATTGCCGGTAAGGCGAAGTCCAGATTCGGAACGTGGGCAAATGAACTGAACCAGGTTGTCTGCCCAAGTGGCGCTACTCTTAGCCAGCAACAATGGAAACGTCCACTTGGGATGACAATCTGGTTCGACGCATTGCCCGCGGTGTTGGTGATTGCTAAGACCAGGATACCAATTTACTGGTATTTTTTGCAGGAAATGCGGGTTAGTATTCTGTCGAAACTGCTCCGATTATCAAGTTCCACTGCCACAAGATCGGCTATTCAGTCCGGTCAGGGTATGTTACCCTTGTTATATCGAGCAGCACAAGCAGAATAACGGAGTGAAAGTGCCCTTCCATAGACCGCCTCAGAGTACACGCGCATAGATTATCTTCTCTAACCCTTCTTCTTTGTTTCAAGTTTTTCTGATTGATAAGGAAGTTTGCGGGGCTTTTCATAGTTGTAATATATCCTACGCAGCAAATTCTTTTTAGACTAGTAGTTTTTTATCGATGGTTTCAAACTGTAGTCTTTTCCCGCTGAGCTTTCGGAAAGCGATTGCGTGCTCTTGTCTGCTGATGCCCTCATACAGTTCGGACGTCAGATACATAAGCTACTGATGTACATAATTATGCTAGCTATCAAGTCAAAGTTCTTTGCTGTCTTACGAACTGTATAGGTTCGTCCTGTGGGTTTCACATTAAAAAAGGGGACTGGGTCTCCAAATGTCTTGCCGAGATATCGTTTCTTTGGGGGTTTTCGAAGGGTTAGGCAATTCGTGTTTTATGCGCCTGCCTACTGAGCCACCGTGGTCACTGTAGGTCTCAGTACAATTACGGTATGTAGGTGCAGGATTAATCGTTTTTCATTTCCGCGTATAAACTACGTACCTTTTTTATGGATGATGTCAGAAGACAACTTTTGATCTCATTTCTTCTACTGGACTGACCGCGGCAATTTCACAATAAATAAACAGATAAAAAGTTTGTTACACAGAGTGCGACCGGAAACGTCAAACAAGTAAAAAATGAGAGGTTGCAAAGGCAGCCTGAGTGGCAACTTCAAAGACAAGACCGGAGGCCACACGGCTCCACGCACTTACGACATGACGTCACGTTACCCGATAAAAACATAGCCTAGAACGTTCTTGATTGAGAGTGGAGCACGCCACAAGAGACAAGTCTAATTCGACATAAAAGCCAAGACATAAAATCACAAAAGAAACAAAAATCCATCATTGCGTTGATGAGAACCTGCCGGCGAAATGCGAAGACGTGGATTGCGGTACCAGACTGAGACGACTGGCGGAAATGCTGATTCGATCATCGTCATTCCGAAGGAGATCATCGAGTCCGCTAGATTCCTGAACCACCAGCAGAGCGTCGAAACCATATCGAGCACTGTCTGCATCGAACCTTTCTATGTCTTTAGCCTGACGACCATGAAGCTGACGTATGCGCTCAGACTTCTCCCGCCGAAACTGCTGAGCTTCTTCTTCCATCTATCGTAACGGAAAAGTTTGAAAAAACTCAAGCAAGAAGGCAGACTTGTTTAACAATGAAGACACAAAAAACATTAGTCAAGTTGAGAAACCCGAACAAGCGAAGGACAAGAAAGAGTTTCTTGGACAACAGACAGCTTACCTTGCTCTCCAGCATGGCTCTCCGTAGCGACACCTTTTCTTCTAGTTGTCGTTTCTCTACATTTCTCTGATTCTCAGCATGGATTCGGACTTTACTTTGGTAGGCAAGAAGCATCTCGTATTCCTGGTGGAGCCTTTCTCGTAACTCCCGGGCTTCTACCTCTTGAGCTTCGTCCAGTCGTAGCTAAAAAGAGGACATACAATGTAAGAAAACGCGGCTCTACGTTTCAGACGGATCTTACCGTAGATTGCTGAAGCATCTCGGATATGCTCTGTTCGTACTGTTCACCAAGGATGGCCAGCTTCCGGTGCTGTTCATCTTTCAGTCGCTTGATGATGTCCTTCTGCTTTTCTTTCGGCGTACTGTCTAATACTTGCGCCTTCAGTGCTTTGTACTGACGTGTCTGCACCTTACAGGCATCCAGAAACTGCTTTCGGATCAACAATTCCCGTTGCTGGAAGACAATTCGTAATCAATCAGACGGTTCCCGTATTCCAAAGGAACACCATAGGGCTATGAATGCATAAAGGACAGCAAGTACCTTCAAGCTTTTAGGTTGAGCCTTCTGCTCCATTGCGTGCCGCTTCCGTAATTCTTTCTCTGAACGCTCACTGTACTGGTTCTGATGGGTTACTTCCGCGTGGTGTTGCTTCCGTAGCTAGAATCAAAAGAAAAATCGACGTTAATATTGGTCTCGGTAGATGACAGAAGAACGCAAACAATGAGGGTTTCACATGCCTGATCCTCACGGACTGTGTGTAGAACTCCTAGCTGCCTGTATTCCAGATCCTGCGTTGAGTCGTGATGCCTGAGCAACATTGCATGAGCTAGTTCGAGTTGACTTTGGCGTTTCTTGAGCTCCTGAAAACATTACATTGAGCGTCACCGTACATGAAAACTACACTATCTGTCGTATTTACTTCTTGTAGTAGTTCCTGTTCAAGGGCGTGGTACTGCAACAGCTTCTTCCGTTTGAACCGCCGCATCTCCAGTTCGAGATGGCTCTTCTGATCGCTTTGCAACTTTTGCTCGGTTTGTTGATGCTGACTAGAGACCGATTCTTTATGGCGGCGTACTATGTCCTCCCGTTCTTTCTTTGGCGTTGAATTCTGGTCGGATAAATCCTATGGCACAAACGAAAAACATGTATAACCCGAAGAAGCGGAAGTGGGAAAACGATTACAGGTACTTACTATGCGAACTTTATCCTTGCTCTGTTTGTACTCCTTCTTGTGCTGCAGTTGACACATGCGTAATTGCTCATCGTGCTGCTGCATAATGTTCTTATACAACTTCCGCTCGTGCAGCATGTTTGACTTGGTCCTTTGGTCCATCTCACTGTGCTGCTTCATCTGTAGCTTCTCCAGCTCCTTGGCGAATGTCTGCAGCAGAGCTTCGTACTCACGGTCGAGTCGCATCTTATGCGCATCCATCTCATTCTTACATCTGCTCTCATACTGCAAAAAATAATTTGCTTAGAATATTTGGCCCGTCGCAACTAAGTTGAACAGGATCGTTTTTCCAAGTGGCGCACGCCTTTGGCTAACAGCAATAAAGACTGCGCCAATGGAGATAGTGTTCAACTCATTTGCCGAAGTCTCATATTTCACTATTCTAAGTCATCGTTCGTTTTACCTGTTGGTAAGCTTTCTGATGGTCTCTAATCATTCGTTTATACCCGCTCATTTGCTCAACCAGTTCATTCTCTCTTTCCTTCTGCTCTCTCGTCACGACGGCAGTTGGGCGTATAGTGAGAAAGTTACTGCTGGAGCTTTGCGGTTCGATAGCGCTTGTCGCTTCAGATAACTGTAATGGCTATATCAGAGAAATCACGATAAGTACGGTCGTAAACATGAACACTTGAGGGACGCCATGTGGTAAAGAAGACTACACGTACCCGCTCATTAGGTCGACCCGATGATCGACGCTTGCCTTCCGCTTTGCTGGATGATGACGCCTTGATGCTATCATCACTCTCCCCACTGCTTACAGCACTGACGGCGCTACTCTGCAAACTTGCAAGACTGTCTGACGGACTGTTTCTACTCGAATCCTGAAAAAAAAGAGTTTGCCTGATCAGTCACCTTCTGTTGATAAGTAAGGGGGAGGTGGGCAAACGAGTCGAAGCAGATTTTCATCTCAAGTGGCTCACATTTTCATTGTTATTGTCTGGAAGTGTGCGCCACTTGGGAAAACAATCTGGTTCAAGTCATTTTCCCACGTTCCAAATTAACGTGGGAATAAACTATAACGTCTACATTGGTTAGAATTATGAAAAGTTGATATGTTAGTGAGTTTGGGCGTCCAGATTGTTGGCGTGTTGTCTGTGCTTACGTCAAGTCCTTCAGGTCCATCACCATCTCCTCTCTCATCACGATGTAGCTTTTCACGAATTAGCAGCTTCTTCATCTTCTTGTAGTTGAGATTGTCCAGCTCTCTCACAGCCTGCTTGGTTCGTTGTATCAGGTCGCGGAGAACGGTCACAGGACGTGGTCGTTGAATGAAAGTCACATCCAGCAGCTGCACCGCAGTTGGTCGTTCCTCAGGGTTTTTGGCCAAGGCAAGAGACACAAAGTCACGGAATTCGGAAGACCTGAACGAAGACGCCAATAAGTCAGTTTGGGTCTTCTAGAAAGTAATAATAGATAGATAGATGACTGACAGACAGAAAACTCACCAATCACCACCCGTCAAACGTGGAGGTTCATTTTGAGCAATGTGATACAAGGCGCTCATGGCGTTCATATTGAAATACGGAGGCTTCTTTTCCGCTGTAACGGCGAACAACACATTCATTAGCTTTCCGAAAGCTTTTTTACACCAGAAATACTATCGAGCTCCGCTACTTCACTCACCTAGTTCAATGCAGGTAATACCAGTGGACCAGACGTCCACTTTGCCCTCGTACTGCCCTTCCTCCATGGCCAATATGACTTCCGGCGCCTAAGGAAAATATCTCATTACGAATGGTAAAGTCATATGGATTCTCGCGCATATGTCATGGTGGAGTGGTTTGCAACGTACCATCCAATAAGGGGTTCCCACAAAGCTGTTTGCAGGACAGGCAAACGCAGCTGATCCGAAGTCAGCGAGTTTGACACCTCCATAGTCAGTTAGCAGAATGTTTCCAGCTTTCACATCGCGATGTATTTTGCCTAAGGAATGAAGGTAGGCGAGACCCAGGAGAGCGCCTTGGCAGATGGCAGCAATTTCATTCTCCTTCAGAGGCTTCTTGTGCACTTCGATGATGTCAGCTGCGGAACCGAGGCAGTACTCCATAACCAGCCATGCTGTGTGGTCTTTCAGGAAGCATGCTTTGTATTCGATGGTGTTCTGATGCTTGACTATGTGCAGAAACTTGACCTCCTTGACGATATCCTGCCATTTCTGTAAAAAAACACCACAACGAAGACTAGAAACTGCGTCTTTTTGGAGTCCTGCTTAATTAGAAGTTTGTTATATACCTCAGCTGCCTGTTTTCCCATATACGACATTTTCTTGATTGCAACCACCTCTCGTGTGATTGCATTTTTGGCCTGCAACGAGAAGGTAAGTAATTAGTCATATTGATGTCATGTATGAACAGAAAGCTATCAAAGCCAAAAAGGGCAATCATAGCTTCCGTTCGTATGTCTTGATCACTGCGATGTGTTGACACAGATTGATTTGTTTGACAATCGTCTTACATAGTAGACAGCTCCAAAGCTTCCATGCCCAATTTCACGAAGATCAACGAAGATTTTCTCGGGGTCTTCCTTGTTGAACAGATGGGCAGTGTCCGGGTCCTTCAGATTTCCAATCTTGGCCACGACGGGCATAGTGGAATGCTCTTGGTCATAATACAAGGGCAGATAACGGGAAGTTCACTGCTCCAAATAAGATGTCTTCATGTGTGATGTGGCAAAACTTCAACAGCACACCGTTACGACTGCCTTTCAAAATCCTTCCGTTCGATACAGATGCTGGGTTTCGATCCGTTCGAAGAGGTACAAGTAGAACTAATGAACTGCGAAAAGTAAAGGTAAGGTGTAAGTTGGATTCTGAGCAAACATCATCCAACATCGATCACGACTCAAAACACGCACTATCGTGCAAACCTTCAGTTCACTTTCGGAGAACGGTAGATGCAGATCCCCGACCAATTTTCAAAAGGGACTAGAGACAGGAGGACAACTGGGTAGCGAAGATTCCATGAGAGGAGGTCGAGGTTTATATGAAATCAAAACTCAATTAGCATGAACAAATCTCTACCCAAGAGATCTGACACTTATGCCAAGAAGCGATGCGCATGGACTGCCGTACATTCGATTCCATGCACCTAAGGACGCATGGATGTCAATCAACGTATGATACATAACGTTGTGGTATTCATATTGTAGAGCACGTGCATGAAGGCTCACAGATCGCTGAGAACTCATACCGCCCGTCTATCTGACGTGCACAGGTGCTACTGGGCGTGTCAAAGTATGCTCATACTATGCTGATCGACATGAAGAACAAAGGCCCCAGGGTGTCGCTACAGGTCTTAAGAAAACAAAATTGAAACTCGATAGTCAAACTCGAGAATCTTAGGGAAACCATAGTGTATATTACTTGAGGTAAGCGTTCAGACCTCTGATACCTACACTTGCCTACACTGCGGAGGTCTGCACACTCGAAACTGTCAACGAGACTACGAGAGCAATCAGCGGTACGGGGGAAACCTTTCTGAAACAACTTCAAACAATATTTTGAAGGACAACAGAACTGTAGGTTCAATGTCGTTCTTGACATCGTACAACGCTAAGGATTAATGTCATAAAGTTTCCAAAGACAGAACGCCCGCAAACAACATCGCTAAAATTTAAAACTTGAACTTGTACTAGAGCGTTCTGCTTTGGTTGGGGAGACCTATCTTTCTTTCAGATCGGGCTGTCGTATTCTCGAATGCTTTCCTCTGTTCTGCACGAAATCTTGAAGCATAGCCATAACGTCGGTCTGGAATTCCTCCGGAACAGGTTTGACCCCTATAAACACAAAACAGTTATCGTGTGCAACGCCCTGTCACTCCGACCGTTCCGCTGGTCACCTCTCACTGTAAAACAAAACCCAATAGGTCCCACACGACAACAAGATGTCCCACCTGATATCCAGTAGTAAATGTCCCAGTCATTTGAAGGAAGGTTGATTAGCAGATCGTATACGCTGAGTTGCTCCGGGGTAAGCTTCTCGAGGTACTCGTCAGCAAATGTACTGGGACGTAAACGCCAGACGAAACATTAGTGTTGAGTCTTGTATCTTTAATAACGCGACCTGTGCTTCAAAGGATGGTACAAATTAGCATCCCGCACCGTAGTCTCACCTTAAAAGCAGACCGTTCTCCAGCATCCCTCGTTTCCGACTCTGGTAATACAGACGCGAAATCTTGACGTCTAGTGGTTCGTTCTCTCGGGGGATATACGGTGGGAGTGGAGGGGTAGAATACTCCGACGATTCGATCTCAACCGGGCTGGGAAGATTCCATGATTCTGGTCGAGAGGTTTTCCCGGCTTCGTCCGCGATGTGGTTGTGAGGCGGAGTAAATCGTGAAGCATTCCGCACGAGAGGTAGGCTACGAGAACAACCAAGAAACTGTCGACAGCTGCCTCCCAGACCTGACCCGAAACGCGAAAGCGCTCTAGCAGGACAAGCCATACTCCCAGAAAGCTCACTGATGATGCCGAGTTCTACAGACAAAAGATCTGGTCGGAAGTCCGGGATAAGCAGTGGTGGACACCAAGAGCTTTTCGAGGAAGAACGCTTGTTCCTGCTCGAATTACGGAGTTGTTTCATTAGGCTAATAATTATTCAAGCAAGGATTTGCGAAGATCCAGTCGGAAAGCATCACACATGGGAAATCCACCGACAATCAATCGCTGTTGCAATCAAGGTATTGTAACCGATGGAAAATCGAATCGTGGGGGGGGGAGCTTCTGATTAATGGCTGTGTTGATTTGTTATTCGCAAAACGGCTGGACAAAAGCGTCAAGTCAGAAAAAATTCCTTCTAAACTTGTTCTTTCGATCTTTCTTCCTTCCAACTTTGTTTCTTAGTTCCGGATCCGTCTCCAGTCTCCAAATTCAGGACATATCCGTTCCTTCGGGTTTATTACTCTAGGCGTGACCAGCCGGCTCAAAGATGGCGATGTCCTCGGCGGAAGGTAAGCTGATCAAGATGGAGGTGGACTACGCGGACACCGTAGCGACGCAGCTACCGAAGGCTGAGCAAATGGCCAAGGCAGGAAAACTGACCGAGGCCATCGACGAGCTGTTAATAATCGAGAAACAGTGTCGCCAGAGCGGAGATGCCATCTCGTCGGGAAAGCTTCTGTGTGGGATCGTCACTATGTGCGCGGCGGTGGGAAATTTCGACAAGCTGACGGAGATGATGATCACGCTTAGCAAACGACGCAGTCAGTTCAAACAGGTACTATAACAGTGTATGTGTCCAACCATGGCAGGTGTAAGAGAGGTCTGTTGTTATGTTGCAGGCAATCACCGCGATGGTTCAAGAGGGTATGCGTGTAGTCGAAGCTGTCCCTGACAAAGCCGTGCAGTTGAAGGTGATCGAAGCTATTCGAACTGTCACAGAAGGAAAGATTTATGTGGAGGTCGAACGTGCTCGGATTACGTACAAGCTTGCTATCATGCTCGAAGGCGAAGGAAAGATACAGGAGAGTGCCGAAGTGTTGCAGGACTTGCAGGTATGGTCTTCGTCCCATTAATCGCTTAAAAGGAGTGTACGCTACTTTTCCCGTGTCTTGACATGTTAGTCTTACCGTTTAGATCGAAACCTTTGGCTCGATGGACCGTCGCGAGAAAGTCGAGATGTTACTGGAACAGATGCGGTTGTGTTTAGCAAAGAAGGACTACATACGTACGCAGATTATTAGTCGAAAGATTAGCACAAGGTTCTTCGACGACGAGGCAAATCAGGTAAGCCGAATAATAAACTGCAGAAACTTGCTATAAGGCCGCCGTCTGGACGAATGCGCGCTTCACGCACTTTATGTTTACAGGATCTGAAGCTGAAGTACTACAAGCTGATGATCGAGCTGGATGAGCACGACGAAAAGTACATTAGCGTGGCTCGACACTACAACGCTATCTACACCACTAAAAAAGTCCAAGAGAGTCAGGTGGATTCGCTCCAGGTTGGTAGGAACAGTCTTGTGTCGCGCAAAAGAATACTGTTTAAATTTTGGCTTGAATTCGGGATTATTTTGATAATGCCTTTGTATTCTAGGCCCTGCAGTGCATGATTTCTTACCTTTTGCTCGCTCCGTACGACAACGAGCAATCGGACATGATGCACAGGCTGTCGCTCGAGAAGAAGCTGGACGATATTCCTGTATACAAGTAAGAAACTTACGACATAGAAAACCGTCGAGACCTGACAGTACAAGCGTTCCTCGATGCTTGCAGGGTTAACGCGATGCCTGCTAACCATAATATTGATGTACTTGCAGGAAATTTTTGAAACTCTTCGTCACGGCAGAAGTCATCCAGTGGACCGTATTCGCCGCCGAGTTAGAAGGTCCTCTGCGTAAAGGTACCCCAGCTCTCCCTGCCGTCTACGTCTTCCAGCCTGATGCCACTGATGGGCCTAAACGCTGGGAACACCTTCGTCAGAGAGTCATAGAGCACAATATCCGCATCATGGCTTTGTACTACGCTAAGATCTCCGTCAATCGTCTCTCTCAGCTTTTGAGTCTCGATTCCTTCGAAGCTGAAGAATATATCGGCAAACTGGTGAGTCTGACTATGCGCTTGCACCAGATTACGAATGTTTCATCAGACAATTAATGGTCAAGAATGAACTTTACAGGTGACGAAGAGGACCATCTTTGCACGAATTGACAGACCAGAAGGTACGATCGTTTTCCGGCCGCAGAAGAACGTCAATGCTACTCTGGATGAGTGGGCCGGAAATGTCTCGAAACTCATGGAGATGATTAATCAGACTAATCATTTGATCAACAAGGAAGAAATGGTGTATGGCATGGAACATGCAGTAGCTGCTACTGGTGATCGAGAATAGTTTCGTCTGATTATTCTTCTAATTATTTTCTGTCTGTTTGGATTCTATCGTTACTTTGACTACCTTTTTCTGACGGAGCCGGGCGATTCGTTCTGACACAATGTCATAACATAAAGTTCACTCCTGTGTATACTTGGAACATCGTGTTGACTGTACCTTGGTGAATTTTATGGATGGTAGACAAGTATAAATTCGAGATGAAAATTAAGTTATTAACCATCAGTGAAAAATCCAGACCGAAAATGGGACATCTTTACTGACTCTTGCACGTCCAAAGATTATCATTACAAAACAGCAAACTATTAATCAGTTTCCACATATTCAAAAGGCTCGGGAGGCGAAGGTTCTTGGTCATCCCCTTCGTACTTTGGACCAGAAGCCGCCAAGTTCTCCACGATATCCTCCGGGTCCGAACTGGTGTCAGCCAGCAGAATGATCCCTCCCGTGGTAATCGGCTTTAAGGGTCGATACCGAGTCTCTTCGGCAAAGCTCATTACGCGCAACTGTGCGTGCATGACGCGGGCTGGGTTAGGCAAGATCTCGTGATCGGCTGGGACTTCCTCCATCTTCTCCCCCTCCGCACCGGCCTTGTCTTCTGTCTTTTCCTCCGCTGTCTTGCTTTCTTCAGCAGGCCTCTCCTCGTCAATGTCCATCTTGTCCACACTTTGTTCGTCTTTCAGCTTCTTTTCCTTCAACTCATCTTTACGTCGCTGTTTAGCCGTGATACTCAGGACGGCAGTCTGGACCTTGTCTTGAGTGGTGGTCTTCTTCTCTTCGACGGGCGGAGGATAGGCGAACTTCTTGGGATCGGCAGCAGATTTGAAGCTAATCTTGGGCATCTTCAAGTCTTTGTTCAAAGCGATCAGACAGGTTGGGGTGAAGGACATGCAGAGGAAGTGGGCGAAAGGGAACCAGTACCTGCAAATAGATTCGCAAGCCAATATAAATATAGATCAGGCTGAAACACACTTCAGAGCTCAGCAAGCAGTCTTGGTACGATATTTTCCCAAATGGCGCACGGTTTCAGCGTTATCGGCTGACGGCGTGCGTCGCTTGAAGAAACGATTTTGTCGAGTTCGTTTGCGTAAGCCCCATTTTCTGATTGCTGCTCGGTATTTACCAGAACTGAGTGAAGATAAAGAGGCCGACCACGGTAGGTAAAGACGTATGTCCAGTTCGAGTTTGTGGGGAAATGGTTACATTGCGACCACCGGCGTCAATGATACCCTGAGCGATGATGGCTCCGTATTTGGCCATCACATCCTCGTGCTTGTCTTCGATGGCTTTGCGGAACTTCTCGCGGAACTCCTTGGACTTTGGCGCGGTTTCCTCGTTATGCTGCATCAGGATCATAGCGGAAGCAATGTACACTCCTGAAAGCCAAAGACATCACCAGTCAGTGACATCATCAATCGGTTCCACAACTCTCACAAGAAACCCTGATGTACCTTGACGGACATAGTTCACCGTATCGTTCAACATTGGTTCCAAAATCCCAATAGCTTCGCGACTTCCGGTACCAACACAAGCCAGCCCTAACGCCATGGCTGCTCCATATCTCACATGCGGGTTGTAGCTCTCCGCCAACAGGTCCACAGCCCCGGGACACTGGTCGGGGTGTCTGAACAGCAGAAAGCCGATACCCAACACCGCCGAACGTCGCACATCGTTATCGGTATCCGACACCGCCACATGCAGCAACTTCCGAATGGCTTCGTTGTTTGCACTACCACAGTACGCCATGGAGATGGTATACATGGCGCACCGACGCATAATCGGATCCTTGTCATCCATCAATTGCTGGATAAGCGGATCAGCTTCCTCCATACGCCCAAACATGACTAGAGCCAACGAGATGGCTAACCCTCTCAAGATCTTCTCGTGCTGAGTCTCATGCGCGTATGTCACCATATCTTCTACCGCTTTCGAGTTGCCAGAACCTAACATGACCAGACCCATAGCTACGGAAGCGGCTTCGCCCGTGATGGCGTCATCTTGGAACAAGTTCGATTTGAGAAGCTCGTACAAGTCGTCACGGTAAGTGGACATGGCGGCTAGTCCGAGACCTAAGCAGCCACCGTGGCGCAGCATTTCATTGTTGGCTGCTTTGAGTTGTTCCTGGAGGTAGTCGATGATCTGCTCTGAACCGTGGTTAGCGTGGATAAGACCGAGGGCGTAGAGACCTCCGCCTTCGGCATACGAACCTGCTCCGGCGTCTTTAGGCAGGTAAGTCGACATGAGCTTGAGGGCGTCCTTCTCGTGACCGTGGTGGATGACACCGAGGCTTGCTGTTGCGGAGAACTTGGCCCAATTGGTAGCGCGGCCCAACCATTCCAAATTGTCTCTATAAGAAAAACCTATCACTTACGGTACAAAAATACGAAATACAGTGCAAGACAAAACAAGCTTTCAAAATGGGTGTCAATGAAACCAGCTGGACACAGCGAATCAAATTTGCGCAGTGGCTTAACAATGATTGTGACTCCTCGTCCGTATTTAAGACGCTCCGCCCATTTTTGAAGGTTTATTTTGTCGTACACTGTATATTCGGGAGAAGATCGTACCTAAGGAAGATATCGGAAGTCGTTCCGCAGTTCATGAAGGCGTTCGAGATGATGGTTGCGTTATGACTGACGGAGTTCCGGATGGTTTCTTTCGTCTGTTTGAGGATGACCAAGTCGGTGTGATTGTTTCGAATGAGGAACTGAAGGTGTTGCTGGATCGTTAGCTGTCCGCTCAGGATAAGCTCCATCTTTTCCAAAGCGTCGTTGACACTCCCGGTGGCTCCAGTGTGTTTCTCCGTCAAGCCACTGCCGATGGCATGCAGAAGTTGCTGCGTGCCGTTCTCGTACAGGTCGAAGCCGAGCTGGTAGGCCATCAGACGCTGGTCTTCCTTCTCCAGGAGACGAGCTAGGATGTCGGCAACTTCTGTCGGCCGTTCCATGAAGATAAGGCACTGGACCATGTTGATGTAGTCCGGAGGCTGGATATTCACGTACAGGCTGACCAGCTTCGAGAAGACATCAGAGCGGAACTGCCGTTGTTGAACCAGAGTCATGGCGATACGCATTCCGTAGCCCAACATAGCCCGCTGGTCGCCAGATTCGGTGATGGCTCGTTCGAAGACATCCAGACGTCGAGCTTCGATTCCTAAACCTGGAAAAAACACCGCAAGAAACGTCAGACAGTTTCCTGCCTTGAATTCCACTTCAAATAAAACACACCCTGACTCACGGACCTACATACACTAACTAGGTAGGCAGCATGGATCGAATGTATGCAGGTCCGCAAAAACCAGCTGATACTACTATCAGATACTGTGCAGTATGTTTCGATAACGCTTCCGTTTCCCCACACGAAGATTCATGAACGGATCAGGAGCACTTACCCATGGCTTGTCGATACTGTCGATGTTCGAAGCACTGCTGGATCAGACGATTAACCAGTTTCTCCAATCTGGGATCAGCGCCTGGGACGTCGCCGTGTCTTTTCTCTGGACCTTCCTGTCGCTGCTTGACGTACATGTCGATACATCGAGCCAGGATAGTACGAACGAATTCGCTGCGTTCTGTGAGATCAAGGATGTTCTCCGCTCCCAACGCGCAGTGCAGGGCTTGTTCCATGGAGTTCAGATTGTAGTAAATCTTGGCGGCAACCAAGGCAGCCAGCTGACGCTCTTCCGCTGGGTAGTTGTTGGACTCGTAGAACACCTCCACCTTACGGATGAACTCCGACTCGGCAAACTCCGGCCAGTATTCCTCCATCAAACGATTCATACATTTCAGAGCATATCCTTTCAGCTTGGGGTCTTTCTCGTCCAGCATCGCCAGAATCCCGGTGGCCGTAGTGAGAGGCATCCTGAGGCTTTATCTGGAACAGAAGATCAAGATGAGACGATCGCGTATCCTCTAACCCCTCATACGGAAATTGGAGCACCAATCCTCAACTCCTGCACGTGGTAAGGGGAGACTGTTTTCTCAGGGCCGAGGTGCAGAAAAGGTGGTCAAGGAAAAGGTGGTCCAGAGGGACAACCGTACGAAAACTGCACGTCATCTTCAAAAGATGTGCTCTGTTAATTTTGTACAGTACACGTACTTGGTTTCTATTCATCAAGCGCCGCACTGGTAGCTGCACTACCGCACGAAAAAAGGACGTATTTTGGTTACTTTAGTTCCCTGACAGTAAAAACCAGGCAACTTTAAGCCGAGCCACTAAAGAGATTGCGAACGCAAGCGCACTAGCACAATCCAGCACGCACAGGAACATGTGTCGTCATAAGTAAATATTGTGCGACTCTTCTAACACAGTGCCTACGGGAAGAACTTGTTCAAATGACGTCACGATGTTCCTGTGCGTCCTGGATTGTGCAAGTGCGGATCACTTCGCAAACTGCGCACAAATAGAAAAATTGAAACAAATATTTCTTCCGCGATCTCCAGTCGGACATTTTCCGCTCGTTTACCCAGAGTTTTGGATGTACTGTTCGTCATAGGTGGCCTGAAGCGTATGCTCTCTTTAGCCAAGGTGAAGAAGTTACCAAGAGGACCGCCGGAAGCAACTGTCCGTATGGCTGGGTCGGTGGGATACGATCAAGACTATGGTGGAAGCAGTCGCGACACACTTGCGGAGACGTTCGTCACATCCTTCCTTGGAGTACAAGGTGAAGTCTCCAGAACGGTTCAGAAAGGGTTGACGGTCTCGTTTGAGCTGGATGCCTACATCCGACAGTGTCAAGTCAAGATCGACGGTGTTCTGGAACATCTAAGCGCAGAGCAGAATGGAGCTGCGAAGGATCAGCTGGTCGCTTCCCTTAACGCGCTGTTCGACGAGATGTGTACAGCGCAGATTCGAGCGACACAGAAGTGGAACGAACTGGAGGATCAGATAAGCACAACGGTGGCAGAAACGGAAAGTCACTGGAAGAGGGCTGAACCGTTCTTCAGGTCGAAGCAGAAGAGAAACGATACCACTAGCCACACCAAGACAAAGGTATGCCCTTCAGGACGAAGTCTCTAAAGTAGAGCAAACAGTACTATTAACTTATATTAATAAGGTTCGAGCAGATTGTAAAGTTGGTTCTGAAAAAAAGGATTTCTTGTTTGGAAACCCGACAAAATTAATGGGCTTCTCGAGATCGTTCTTTACAATGGCGCACGCTTCGGCTAAAAATACCGGAAAAGTGCGCTACTTGGGGAGAGAAGTTTGTTGGTTGAGTTGGCTTAGAAAACCGTATCTTGCAGAATGATGTGCGCAACAAAGCAAGTCGCAAGTTGATTTCCAGTCTGTCCTTTCCGGTACAGCCAACGTCTTCCAGCCAACCTCGTCCGTCACTTCTCCCCAAACGACCTCCAGTGCAAGGTGCAGTCAGGAAGAGGCCGCACAGTGATGTCCGAAAGCAAGACAAGAGCTCGAATGAGACCACGCGCTCGGTAACACCCGAACGTAGCCGACCGGACAAGAAAGTCAAGTCCAGTGGTCCACTCACCGGCAGAAAAAGTGAAAAGAAGGAGAAGGATGTTCGTGGAGTTGACCTCAAAGAAAAGAAAATACCGACATCTCCCGCCAAGAAGAAACGGATCTCTCGGCCTTCCATGCGTCCCTCGAAGAAACCTCAGCGTGCTCATTCCGACGAAAGTTTCACAGAATCCGAGTCGTCGGGTGCTCCGTATGATAAGCGGGTGAAGAAGAACTCTAGCAGTGATAGTGATAAAGACAGTATTCCGGATGAAGATCGGTACTGCACTTGTCGAGGTATCTCCTATGGTCACATGGTGGGCTGTGACTATGATGGATGCAAGATTGAATGGTTCCACTTTACCTGTGTGGGCTTGAAAGCGAAACCGAGGGGCAAATGGTTCTGTCCCGATTGTCGGGATGGCGACAACACGAAGATCAGCAAGTTCGCGATTGGGGAGAAGGCGGACGATCTTCTGACTGCTGGGAAAACCGCAGCCTAAACTGATGACTGATCGATCTGACCGGTCAGTATGATAATTTGTTTGTGCGCTTACGAATCATGTATTAAAACGGATTACGAATAAATAGACTTTTGCTTCTTTTGCCAGTTCTCAAGGTTTTATCATGTTGTTCTTAACGTATTATGCAACGATTTTGCATCTCTCACTTCTCAGTTCTCAGTCTGTCGATTGGATCGTTACATACTCAGTACACGCACGAAGGGATAGTTTGGAGCAGTAAAAAGTTTTGATCAGGCGATTCCGAAGCAGAACGAAAGTACGTACGTAAGTGCAGTTCACACAAGTGCACTTTTTGGCGGTTTTTTATGTTGAATTCCGAGTTTGCCGTCTTTTCCGTCTCACCCAAACTTTTTACTGCTCCAGACTTTCCCTTCGTGCGTGTGCAGTGGCTATAACGATCTTGTCGAAGTTGCAGTACAATTTACTACACAGTTTCTTGAGGTTTGTAAATCACACTCACCTGAAAACCCCGTCGCTCTTTCTCCTGTCATGATTATTTTTGCCTCGTTCCGCAGGCTAATGGGACTCTAAGAGATGGATCTTCGCGTGCAGATTTACCGCAGTAACTTCTGAGACAAGTCCGTATACTCCATTGCGAAGTTCTAGTTGCTACTCTACAAGCCCGATTACTTCTCAACGGAAGCGTAACCGCGGTTGTACGTGCTGCGAGGAGCTTGTGACAACAAATCTCAGATGCGGAAGTTGAAGGTAAGACGCGCAGGTCGAGCAAGGAATCGGTTTCAGCCTAAATTGCTTTTAGTCTTGGTCGCAGTCGCAGATAGGCACTGATGGTAGTTAACCTTAAACACTTGTTCAGTGCTTTGAGTGGTGTTGTGGAGAGCAAACATGCAGCACGTGGTGGTCATCGTGAAACCCCATGCGGTACAACACCGGCTTGCTTTGCTTCAACGATTCAAGAACGCTGGTTTTCGACTAATCGGAGAACGCGTTGTGGATGTTAACGTTGACGAAGCATGGTTTATCTGCAAGGATCAGAGTGGACTTACGAACATCGCCAACGCCCAAACAGAGGCTGCGGTCCACTCTTTGCTGGGAACAGCGATTGTATTTTTATTGAACCACAATGACGCTTTCCAAGTCCTCCGGGATATGGCAGGTCCGGAAGACCCAGTCCAGGCCAGAACTGCGCAGCCGAGGTCTTTGCGGGCACTTTATGGTGAACAGGGATCCTTCAACGCGATCTCGCTTGCAGGTATGGTGACGAGTTAATTACACTACATGCGACGTCGGCAAATGATTTTACCCATATCGTGATTTTGAGTGGCGCAAAGTTGCATTTTTATTCTTCGAGAGCGCGCGCCACTTGAGAGAAGCATCTGGGTGAGCTCGTTGGCCGACATCCCATAGTACAGCACGCACACGTAAAAGCTTTTCCGCTTCTTTTGGGTCGAAAACTTTTCACTGGAAACAGTTGCTTGCAGATACGCCGGAGAAAGCGACAAAGTTTATCCAGCATTTCTTCCCCCGTTACAGCGACCTTCTACACGGGCCCACTGGTAATATTGCGGAGGAAGGAATCTTGATCGATGAATATTTCAGAACCCGGATGTTGCCGACTTTGCTGGATGCTTTTTACGACATGTGTGTAGTGAAACCAGCAGAGCCTGTGACTTACCTCTCCAACTTCCTACTGAAGAATAACCCTAACAGACCGAAAGTCCTCGGGCCATCAGACATCAGAACCCAGAGAGGACAATCAGGCTTCACATCCACATCGGACTACAGGGAGCAGACGAAACAGTCGGCCAACACATCGATAGGAGGGCTCATGAGACCCACTCAGTCGAAAGAGATCTCGACAGCAGACTTTGAACAAGAAATGCAAAGGTCGGGATACACCAACACGTCCGTGTTCGAAGCTCCAGTGCGGTCTGTTTATGCTTCGACTGGAGACTTTTATCGGGAAAGCCAACGCGTAGGAAAAACCTCTATGGGCGGAAAGGAAGAAACCGAGCGTACCCATCACCAGACTTCCATGGGCGGACAGGAGGAGCTTCAGTGGAACCACCAACAAACTTCCACCCGTGGGCCATCGCATGAGGCCAACATGCGATACGAGAAACAAACTTCCATGGGAGGAAGGGAGCATACTCGGCGTTCTAATCAGACATCCATGGGCGGAAGAGAGGAAATTCAACGTACGCAGCAAACCTCGATGGGTGGAAGGGAGGCGGGTCCAGGGGCCTTCACCATGACTGAGAACCGTACGACGTGAAAAGATCATACGAGTACTTCTCCGTTTTTGAGAAAATTATATTGTTTTTATTTTGGATGGTTTACACTGACAGATATATAAGACGTGGCAGAGTAGACAGTTATTTACACAAGCAAAATACTTTGACGAAATACAATACTGCAAAAAGAACAGACCTGCCAGCAGGTTAAACAGCCAGTAAAAGGAGAGCGAAAACGCCCGTCTGCGACAAGAAGAAAAGTTGCATGGAAGTATCTTCCGGACCCGAAAACAGGAAGTGGCTGAACTCGTATCAAAACGGCTACCCAAAAGGACGCAGATTCAGTATTCAATACTAAAAGGTGAATATAAACTAGAAAAATAGTTAGCTACTACCGGCAATGATAGGCAAGATGATGATGCACCGGCCAAGAAGTGAGAGATTACATATCAAATTTGATCAAGTTTGAGGAACCGCCCACAGCTGCCTTCAAATACTTTATCCACTCACGAAATTCCGTCACTGTGTGAGCTTTGAGTTTCATGATAAATGCATGATCAGGAGAGGAGAGGCGTAGTTCCAGCCGGTCATCGCCGACCGCCTCCATCTTCCACTCTGTGAGCGTGTACACCGCGCATGGCGTACCATCAAAGTGAGATCGCTCCGACGTACGAAAGGGACTTTTGGGTTTGAATACGAAAAAGTTTGAGCTCCATACGGCGGCCCACACAGGCTTCCAGCGAGGAACGAAGGAAAAACGCCCGTTCTTAACGACGTTCTTCCTTTCTAATATTCCTTGCCAGTCGTAGTGCCGTTGTAGTACGGCCATGTTGCTGGGAAGAGAAAGGTTCCCTATGTTCTTCCGGTTCAACGACTGACCAGAAGTTAGCAGAAAAGCATCGTCCGCCAAAAGTTCCTGCAGAAAACAAACTCGATTCAACCGAGCCAAGCTCCACATCAGTTCACTGGATCTTACCTCGATGTTACTGTCATCGATGAGATTCGTCTTAGACGGTCTCGCTTTCGAGCTAACCGTTATCTTGGGCTGTTCATGCGGAGTCGCTTTGGAGCTGCTTTCAGTCGGATCTGGTTCGAGTAATTTTGAGATTTTCGTGTTGCTGTCGTCCACAAACTTTTGGAGTTCTTCCATGTAGCGAAAGCTCTTGAGGTAGGTTTGAATGACTGGTATGTCCTCCAAGAAGCCGTAGTTGGATCGACTGTACAACTCAAACACGCGAGTTTCGATTGCTTTGAGACGACGATGCCTTTCGTTGACATTTGTACAAGCATGGTACGCGTGGATCAGATCTGTCTTATAGAAACCTACACAGGTGACAATCGGTCAGCATTTATTCTGCTGATCTAACAGAACACCATGACGGCGACGAACCTATATGTGGTAACCGTGGGTATCCCGCTTTCTCTTGATATTCCCTGAAGGACTTCCAGTTGTTATCGGAGCAGAATACTGCCGACAACTGGTCCCGAATCTCCCTATCTCTTTTCGTGAGATGGGATTCGGTTTGCTCCAGTCGCGATATCGGAGAGCTGAGCAACGCGGAGAACACGGCGTAGCTGGAGTGGAAGTTATTCAGCTGAAACCTGTCAAGAAGCCAATGGTAAAGTTCCAAAGCTGATTACATCCTAATCGCTGATGTGGCTAAACAGAAAATACACCAGCACACTTTTTACGTAACACTCACAGTCGCTCGGCTAACCGCAGGAAGTGCGACAGAACATATGCTCTCTGTCGAGGTGTCTGGAACAACAAAAGTGAGGTCTATAGTCTACACTACTGTAGGAGCGCGGTTTCACGTCATCCTACGCACAAAAACAGAATGCAGGACACACTAAGCATACCTCTTGTTTCAAGATCTCCGATATTGTCCATTGTCCATCATAGTTGAACCTGCTCGTAATCGCGTTAACGCGCTGGGAATCGGGACTGATCCGCATCTTTGGGTTATACCAATTCAAGGAAGCCAAGTCCAGCGGTAACAGGTCCCGAAACAATGCGCCGCTGATGAGGGTCAACTGAAAGCAGACGGTGAGTAAGAAATGATCGCGAGTACTGTATGTACCGTACAGCATGTTCGCAGGAGTTGCAGCAATCCAATTAACCCGTATATACCGTAATACCTGCGAGGCCAAGTCGTCCACTTTCCATTGTGTAACACAGATATCCTCCACAGTCTCCAGTGACTCCAGCCCACTTCCTTCGCTAGCCACATCTCCTTCTATATGAAACAGTCGCTTGCGTTTTGATGGAGAACGATGATGTCTTTGCTTGGGCATAGTGGAGTAGCTCTTAGGGGGTGAAAGCGCCAGACAGGACGCTGCTTTCTTCCTGGGCGACGTCGCACCTGAAACAGACATGTTGCATCAGATGGCTATGTTCCAAACAACCGCTGAGCACCTGCATTCGACAATAATCCAAGCCATAGTGTTTCAAAGTGACTGGCATCTGCATCAAAGAAGTAAAAAAGGGGCTTAAAAAAAGGAGAATACATTTCGCTAATTACAACACTCGAGGTTCAGTCGCGAAATTGCCATTCTTCAGTAGACACCAGACGGTTCTGCACGATAATAGACTATTTTACTTTAGCTTATCACGCTAAATCTTGTCATGGCAGAACATGTTACGCTAAAGTTTAACTGGCTGCACACGCCGATTTCCACCAACCACGCTTGTGAAGCTATTGAGCGGTTGGTCGACCCCGCCTACGGGCACTGACCGTGACACACTTTGCCATAACAAGATTTAGCGTGACAAGCTAAATCTAAAATCGCAAATTGTCTGCTATAACCACGCTTTACTTGTTTCTTGATTTGACGCGCTTGACGGTTCTATCGCAGTACGGCAGTACTATGCACATTGATCACAATGGACGCTATTGTTGTCATTTTACTTCATCGCTCTTGCAGGCCATTGTTTGCTGAGCGTTTGGAAGCCTCAGTTCTAATCTTGTATTGTCCAGCGTATTTTCTAGGTCTGAATCTGACACAATGACAGGAACGCGAGATCGTTCGGATGCTGACGATGCCATGGGGGAATCTAGCCAAGATTCCGCTGCAGCGGACACGACGCCCAGACCTGGACGGCTATATCCCGACATGGATACTGACGCAGACGACAAGATGCAAAAGCCAGTCGTGAGCACCTTTGGGAGCAGACCTGTTTCATTCAAGCTGGATGAGAATGATACGGAGGAATATTACATTGGGTCTAATGTAAAAGCTGCGTGCATTACTGGCTCACATTTCTAATGAAATGCTCACGCATATATGCTCGTTCTAGATCGGAGCTTACCTTCGGATGTTTCGCGGACAGCTCTACCGCAAGTATCCTGCTCTGTGGAAGAGACAGACCACTCCTGAAGAGCGACGCAAGTTGGCTACGATGAAAGGTATTGAGTGAAATCGACAGGCACGCTTGTTGTCCAAGGCGTGTGTTTGTCCTATAATTATACGGTACTCCAACTTACCAGCTTGTCGTTGAAGCAGGTGTCGACTCCCATTCCGTGTCCAGTAACACCATCCTTGTTAAGGCAAAAGAGGTGGATGAAATACTAGCGGGATACGAAGAAAAGTACCGACTCGTATCTGCTGATCTTGACAGTTCCCAGACGCCGAGGTATGTTTCCGTTTATAAAGTGCTGTCGTAAATCAGCTCTACGTACTATGGCCAGCGAACTACGTATTTCAGGGAAGCGAAGCCAAGACGGGGTGCAAACTGGGCCCCGCAGCCAGCTACTTCGCACCATCTGGACGCTGTTCCGAGCTCCACTCCTATCGGTCGAGGTCGCCGAACAGCCCAAGCTGGACGTCATCATCCTTTCTGGTAACTCGACATTTCCGTGAGCATAAGACTAGCAGTCACATATTGTGATGACGACGTTCGTTTTGGACTTTACAGCTTTGACGATAAACCACCTCAGATGGTAGCGAAACAAGCGAGTCTACCCGAAGTTCTTGTTCCTATCCGACTTGGTGAGTTCCCCGCCCCCAAGTCAGTCCATCGTTTGGCGTGGCAAATTTATGCTAGAACCGAATACTATGTTCTGTGTTTGTCTAGATATGGAAATAGACAACTACAAACTACGAGATACCTTCACCTGGAACAAGAATGGTAAGTATCCTCTTCACGTTCGTGTCACTCGAGGAGCAGTGGAGCTTCGTGGTCAGTAGCTGATCCTTTTTGCTCTAGAAATCCTTATTACTCCGGAACAGTTCGCCGAGCTGCTGTGCGAAGATCTCGAGTTACCCATGGTCCAGTTCGTTCCAACCATCGCACAAAGCATTCGTCAACAGGTGGATAGCTTTCCGACTGACAACCTGCTGAGCAATCAAACGGATCAGCGTGTCGTCATAAAGGTACTTTCGGGGAAGAGCCGTTTCGGTGTTAAAGTGGTAGTCTAAGTGTGTAATACTTTTTTCCTGTAGCTGAATATACATGTGGGAAACATCTCTCTGAACGATCAGTTCGAATGGGACATGGCTGAACCCAACAACAGCCCGGAGCAGTTCGCTCTGCGGATGTGTTCCGACCTTGGGCTTGGTGGGGAGTTCGAGACTGCCATAGCCTACTCTATTCGCGCGCAACTCACTTGGCATCAGTCCGTATACAGCGATGCCACACTGCCGGTAAATGAAAGCCCATTCCGCACTTACGACTGCGAAGCCTTCTCACCGCATATCGAAGTACTTTCTGATGCGGAAATCGAGAAGAAACTACGTGACCAAGATCGAAATACTCGTCGTATGAAACGATCGTATGCGGCTAATCAAGGCAGCACTTGGTGAGGAAATGGGGTGTTAGTAGCGTAACGTCGACTCTGTTTTGTCACGATCTTACAGTACAATAAGATCAACCATCGATTATTTTGTTCTCAGTTTTACCTTTTATCGCTGTTGTTTGTTTTTATTTCTTTTCTATGAATATACGGTATTTGCACATTATAAACTTCGTTACAAAGAAAGACTGTGCGTATCACTGTTATAGCAGAAAAATCGGTCCTAGTAACATGTCGAAATAAAACAGTAAAATGGCTCTTTATGAAAGCTCAAATCCGGAGTTTGATTTTATGGCGTACTTTAGTTTCTCACGTAAGACGGACTTCTTCGGATAGCTCGGAAGTTTCAGTAGGTTGAAACACGTTGAAGCAGTAGGAAGGCGACCTACGGAAGCGGCCTTCTTGTTCCCCACGGTGAAGAACCCACGAATTACGCTTCCCAGCGTATCACCCGAATCCTGAAACCAACACCACAAATAAGTCTTTAGCAGAAAAGCGAATGAACTTCTCGTTAATATCCGACCATTTGCATACCTGATCTTCGCCCACTTCGACCAACCGTATAGAGAATGGCGGTTCCAGATACTGGAAGCCGAGAACCGGAGCTTTGGAGCAGCTACAAAGGAACCGCGATTCTGCTGTTTAGCGGATTAGATTTTCATAGATGTATACGGACTATGGGTCTTTGTATCGTACCTTGTCACAAATTTCAGGAACAACCCTTTTTCTTCCTCGTTGAAGTCATTCTCCAGCACATCCCACAACCAGCCGATGACACGATGACCACTGTGGAAGCCGCCGTAGTAATGCGTATTCTGCAGTGGTCGTTACATGGTCATTAGCGTCATATTGAATGAGGCAACACCATCAATTGTCAATTTGATACACTAATTAGTTGACAAAGTCGGTGGAAAATCAGCAGTGACCTACTTTGCGTAAATCATGGAGATCGATTTTCTCCGATCCTGAGATAAGCTTTTGCAACTCCGGACTGGAGAACATGCTGACCCATTCATGTTTCACAACAGTGTAGAAACCCTGGATGAAGGCGTTGATTTGCTGCTTAATCTGGCCATGCATTCGCCAATGCGCCTGCAAGCAGAAGAGAAATTGGATTATGAGTTTATCGCTCTGTAGGTTAAGCCGATCGTAACTCCGCTGAGCGCGCATAAAACCTTATAGCGGGAAACTCCCTAGCAAACAAATACTGAAGGGAGACCGGCCAGCGAGAATGCTCATGCCGGCATACGTGTGCATCGTAGTGACAACAACACTTCGTGTATGCAGGCACGTGAACGCCGACCTCCCACCTGAACGACTGAATTTCTATGTTGTTTTTCTGCAGATTACCATTAAATGGATGTAGAGAATCTTGTTTTCTTCAGTGACTTCCATGTACCGTCCACCGGGAACCAGGTCATTTTCCGTGACTTGTCCAAAGCATTCCGAGTCGCTTGCGAACGTCAGCGAGAAGTCCGCCACATCCCCAGGGTATCGTTTCAAGTTAGACAACTGCTTATACAGGTCTAAATCGAATGATGGCAGTTCATCAAAGTAGCTGTATGCGGAACCGGTAGTATGGAAGCCCAGAACTTGTGACAGGAAGAAGTTGGCTAGCGGTACATCAACCACGATTCCTTCATACCTATAAACGCAGAGAGACCTTTCTTTCCCCGATTTCCATATTATATATGTGTTTTGGTCTGGACTTACAATGCCTTGCCCAGTACTCGACCCACAAAGTTGAACAGCTGGATATGATTGTCTTGCATGGAGGAGTTGGGAGAGGGATACAGTCGATTGTCAGCTGTGGCTTTGAAGAGCTGAAGATTAGGATCAAAGACGGACTTGAGTGTTTCTTCCAGAAACTCTTTGAACACCCCATCTTGATCAATACCGGCTTCTTGTACTCCTATATGAAGCATACAAAAACATGTTGATACTCGTCCGAAGCAGTAACTGTCATCACAGCGGAGCGAGAAAC
Organism: Ramazzottius varieornatus; assembly: GCA_001949185.1. Lineage (NCBI taxonomy): Eukaryota > Metazoa > Tardigrada > Eutardigrada > Parachela > Ramazzottiidae > Ramazzottius > Ramazzottius varieornatus. The sequence goes on along the minus strand of BDGG01000012.1, from coordinate 784,859 downwards.
TTTCGGAATAATCAATACGACCAAGTCGCTTACCTTCCGCGTTGACAAATCGAACGCGAACAGTGCCTTTGAGTTCTTCCGGCGTCAACCGCGAAATGTACTGGTATCCGTCCTCTACTATTCTCCTCCGTTGGACCGTGATGAGAATGGGAGACTTTGCTGCCGTTTCTTGCATGACAGCGCGATCCTCCTTGATCCATTGACGGAAGAGCTTGACACGGTCGTGATGGGGAATACATTGAGGTGCGTAAATCAACAGCTGCTGAGCGTTTACGTGTTTATCTTTCAGCTCGCTGAAGAATGAGCTTCCTTTGGCCTCCCTGCAAAAACAATAAAATCACATAGGAAAATAACAGCCAGACAGCCAAGCTAGACAACTGAACCGGTAGTTTCTCATTTAGGTCGTCGCTACCCGTCGGCCAATAATTTCACGCAGATAATTATGCCAAGTGAAGCACTCATTCGGTGACATCAGCAAAAAAAAGAGTGTGCCGGTTGGGATAGCAATCTGGGTGGATTCAACGAAAAATGGGGAAAATATTATAAATCATGCAAAGCATTCTTATGTAAACTTGGTTGTGCTCCATTGACTTTCATGGCTGGCCGCAAAGAATTCAAATTAAAAATTCATGATCTCGCCATTTCAATTTGACGTTTGATTTATGAAGCATACCAGCACCCGCGCGGGATATTACCGCACATTTACAATATCGGTCACATACTTCATGATCCAGTGCTCATCTGGAGCGAAGCGCCGGCGGGCATTGCGTTGATACAGCAGCTGCAGCAATCGATGGACCGATGTAAACAAGGCGTCCGTCTTGAGTTGAGCAGCCGGCATGTACTCGTACCAAATAATTCGGAAAGTCAAGTCATTCAGAAACTTGGACATGTCACTCAAGTCTGTCACGGTGAAGATCTTCTGCTCTTCGTATAGCTCAAGGTCGTCCATGATTCTAAAATTAACTAATGTTTAGACAGACAACATTTCTTCAAGCGGCTTCCTTTGCTTACGTTATCAAATGTGCTGTCAGATTACAAAACAAGCCGAGGAGTTGGAATTCCGTGGTGAATGTAGACGGATTCGATTTCAGCAGCTCCGTAAACTGGGACACGCCGATATCCTTAATTATCCGCCATAAAGTCGCCGGAAGCGCTCCCTCAGCGCAGAGTCCTGTAACACGGATAACTAGGTTAAATACATCACACCACATAATCCGATCTCTAAAAAAATAATCAAGTGGCGCACGTTTCTCTTGGTACTGGCTGAGAGTGAATTGAAAATATCATCTATAAAGATAGGGAAAATTTCCGAAAAATAAATCTCTAAGAAAAATCTTGAAGAATCTTGAAGAAAAACGATCTAGGAGTTTACCGGTGAGAATGTTAAGATTCAGTCTGGAAAGGCAGTTGATGGCGGTTTGGTACATGGCGCAGACGATGGCTAAGCGGCTAACTTCCCCTTCGCCCAACTGTAGCCTCGAAGGGTTTTTGGCAACCGACAAGCCGAGTTTATGAAGCATGGCTGTGAAAGATCAATCAACTTAGGTAAGAGTCTTCGAACATGACAACAACAAGGCAAACACAAAAGCTTTGTCGCACCTAGTGCTTTAGAATTCCCAACAGCGCCGTTTTTTTTGACGACGATGGCATTTTCGCCTTTCCGCTCCAGCGACCGGCCAAAGACGATCCGCACAAAGTCCTTCATGTAGACTATTTCCAGCTGCTGCTGAACAAAGCCCATCGAATCCTGATAACTGAAAACGAGAAACAACTATGGTCCGTTTGCAAGCGAAGATCGCGAAAACAAAATGGACCCTATGATAAGTGTTTAAGAAATCTGTATGCCGGTACGTGAAAAGCCGCATCCGTCTGCCGGATCACATCAAGCACCTGTATACAGGGGGCCATCTGTTGCTGCGGAAGGATTGTATTCAGGTACTTCGAAAGTTGATATTTTTGTTCGTCGACGGTAAATAATATGTTCAAATGGTAAAAAATTTGTTAGTAGAACTCAGCGAAGTGGAAAGAAGTGAATCGGAGCGAAGCAGCGCGGCACAAGGTCGTCTATTCGCAATCCTTGGCGCAACTAAATGCTTACCTTGGGTCAGGGCGGTCAGACGACCATCCTAAAATAGGGTGCCATTTGGAAGCTGCCGACTGATGCGAGGCCGTAATCTCCCGGCATCGATCCAAAAGGAAAATAATCGTGGAAACCGCATGAAGGACCTCCACTTCGCTGTCATCTTCTCTTCTGTCCAGCCAGAAGGCATACAGAAGATTAGCGGTCATGCTCAGTGTGGCGTTAGCCGTCGTCAGCTCTTGACGCAACATCAGCCAAGCTTTGTCCGTGGTCAGCAGGCTATTCCAGCTCTTTAGCAGATTCTGCTTCTTCAACGTTTCAATAAACTCTGGACATATGCTGGCAACATGTAATAACAAACCGGGGACAGTGTATAACTTAATCACAGTCTTTTGTAGATCGATTTCGGAGGGGAAAGCCGCCTGCACCATCGGACGGACTGTCAGGGTCAATAGCGGGAAGAGTGTCGTGTTGGTAAAAGATGGCTTGCTTCGAGCCATCCCACGTATTAGAAGCTCGTGAATCGTCTGGTACAGCCCGAACTTGACTAGTTCTTGCAGCCATTTGAACGTCAAACCGTTCATCACTTTCTGAACAACCTACAAAACAGGCCAAAAATATTAGAAAAATATCCACAGAATATTCATAGCATGTTCTGAAATTTCATAAAGTAATACTCCTGATCGGGAGAAAATTATTATTATTTTCGAAACCTAGTTCAGTAATGTTGGGTGCGCCGTTCCTACTTCGCTGGGTATCTTAACAGCTTTCCACTGCGAAGCATGCGTCAGCATAATGATGACTTGAGAGTACAGAACGAGATCTTTTCCATCCGCTACGTTCTCCGGATTGAGAAGTCGAAGGTATCGGACACACAGTTGAAGAATCAACAGGACTTGACGTCTCCACGTCGACACGAATTCCGTCTTTTGAAGGATACTCATAAAACTGTACTGTGGTTTCTCACAGGATATACTCCTTATCAAATAACAACAAACGTTCCGAAACCGTTCCTGATCGTCCCTTCCATTAAACAGAAAAAAGAACTGCCGTAGGTGAGAGAAGGCATCTTCGGCCGTGATCGTCGGCGGAAGTTCACTCGAGTAGGCGTATTGTCCGAAGACCTCGTCAAATTCCCGCTGGTTCTCCGCTCGCAGATGCTTGACACACAGGCATCGCCGGACAAAAGACTGTACAGGAAGACCATGTTTATTGGCCACAGCCGCGGTCCAGCCGACGCCGGGACCGACACAAACAGGAGGTGCCATACCCAGCTAATCAGGCAATCAAAAGAAAATACCTGGATCAGTATCGCCGCGTCCGTACGCTTCTTTTCACGCGCGCGCTTTTCACGAGCGAGCTTGGCTTCTTCCACCACCGCTACTGAGCGATTAGTTTTCGACGTGCTGTTCGTAAACATTTTCCCGGCCGGAGATGCAGTGATGCGTGGGATGACTACGGCAAGGGCGGCTCCTTCGTTAGTGTAAAGGTCCAATGGAACGCTTACTTACTCATCGTAGCCTGCACACGAAATTATGTAATAAAGAACACGCAGCAGCAGCAGCGACTATCGATTTTCATGATGACGACGGTAGCCAGTTTGGGCTAGACAAGTTTAAGAACTCTGCAAAGAGAAAACTTACCGTCTCAGCAGAAAAGTGAAGACCCGGGAACCCACGTGTTGACTTGTGGTGCTTTCGCTTGGGAGGTACGAGAACTGTCAGTGAAAAGAACAAAACACATAATTACACCACACATGTACAAAACGCAGATGGCTGGCTCTCTGACTAACGGTCGACAGATGCGTCTACCGAGGACAAGTTCGCCTGTAAGTTTACACCAATAGTAAAGTCTGATCAAGAGCCACAGTACAGAGGTGGACTTCCGGCCTTAAGGCCAAGATGAAAGACACTCTATGTGAACAAATTTATTCGCCAACTTTTAGTGGGGTTACTTTGGATAATCAAGTAGGTAAGACCTGGCCCTGGGAAGAGACTACATCCGCGTTACGGAATAATCGATAAAAGATCAGTTTCCGGTATCCCGAATGTCGCATTAGCTTCCTGAGGTGACATAGTGACTTGGTTTTACACCGGTCTCCATATCGCAGTGTCTTCATGTATTTTACGCCTGTATTTCACCTAATTTTGTTGGGGGTTGTTGGCAACTTGTTGAGTGTTCGTAACTTTGAAGGTAGCAAGAACCATCGTCCTTTCTATGGGTATACATAGGGGGGTTCAACAAGTTTTAAAGCTGATTTTATTACAAATTACTGGTTCGCCCGAACTTCACAACTTTTCAAAGTAAACATCACCAACCTCTATGCAACGTTTACATCGAGAAACCGAGTCGTCAAACATTTCGTGGTAAAACTTTTTATCGAAAGAAGCAAGGGCGTCATCGCTAGCGCCCTCGAGCTCCTCTTCCGTCGTAAATTTTTCTCCCTGTAAGAAATTTTTCAGTTTTGGAAACGGCTAAAACTCGCAAGCAGATAAGGGGGATGAACAATAATATCAAGCTCCTGCTCGGCCAAAAATTCCGATAATGCAAGTGCGCTGTGTCACTTCGCGTCGTTGTGGTGAAGCAGTTTCCCCCGGAGTCCGCCTTTCGGACGTCTGTTTCTCATAATCTCACACAGAGGTTTCAAACAGTTCTTGATGTAAGAAGCACCACGCATCGACGGTTCACGGGGTACCTTTGTATTGAAACTAACTCCGTTCCGACCCAGGAAAAAGTTGGACATACGATTCTTGATGCTCTACGGTGCTGTACAACCATGGGTGCGCCACTTTCTTTCTCGACCCATTCCTCCTTGTGCTCCTTCCGTTTTGGGTCGTAATAATAGACACAAGATCCATCGCTAGTCACCACATCGTCCTTTATGTTTGACTCGAGGACAGGAAGCATCTGCTCACATCTACGTACTCTTGACTGACGTTGGTTCTCCGTCAGTCCATGAGGTCCCACGGAGCACAAATGTCTTGCAAATTAAGATCATCGTGTAATTTCTGTTCAGCCGTTCCCACTGAAATGTCCAGTTCCTCCGCTGTATTCCTGACAGTGGTGTGACGATCTTCTTCCATCAGCTTGCGTGTCAATGTAATCTATTGTCGGCGCGCGCCGTAACAGCAGCCCCAGAACACAGTGCATCTTCCAGATCGACAATCTTTCGATGAAGATTTCTGAACCAGTACTCAACAGTTGGTTTCGACGAAGATTCATCCCCCAATACTTTACTCATCTCGTCGAAGCATTCCCGCGTCGTCAAGCTCCGCTTGAAATTATACAGTATGACGCTTCGGTAAAACGGCTTATCGTACTGCGCCATGTTAACGGGGACAGTGAAAAGTTCTTCAGGTGCTAAAATTAAAACTGACGATTCTTCGCGAGTTTCAAGTCTATTCATTCGGTCTTTTGGTAATGGACCGTAAATAGGACAGCCATTGTTTTGGACTGTGCCGTAAAAGTCTAGGTCAACTAGGGCAGTCATGCCTTGAAATTTATTGAACCCCCTATGTAACTCTTGATTTCCAGTTTTAAAACTCGTCGACAAATAAGATCGTGGGCTACTGGAAAATGCGAACACTTTTCCATGTGCAAAGCTTCAAGCATCCGATATTGCACCTTCATGATCTAGGGCCCACTTACGGTATTTCAGTTGTTCTTGAAGAGTTCCAGTCCAAGCCAGCCGAGAAAGTACAGCACCAGCAAGAAAGGGATCGATATAAAAAGTGTGATAGCCGTATGCAACAAGGAGTTCTCAAAAGTTTCCATCCGTCGATAAGAGTCTTGTTTCGGAAAAGTAATTCCGTCCCATCAACGCTTGCTGTTCGTAGATCAGGCCGACTCAGATGCAGGAAAATACGAGCGCTTCGGGCACTCACAACACTATAAATACAGATTATACGATATAAAATGATAAATTGATGATTTCGCACATACTGTATAGTGGAGCTCACTCCACAACGCAACACGCACTATATAAGTCTTCACTCTACACTCTACATTCACTGGTCTCCTCAAGTACACCGTGATACCGGTTGACTCCCGTGTTCCTTGGAATCATGGCATTAAGCCACCACATGAAAATGGTCAGACAAAGGAGTACTTACAGTGTGCTTTGAATCTTGAAGGTCTTCCTTCCAGGACACCACTCCCCGAGTCAGGTCGATCAGCATTCAGCTCAGCTGGAAAGCTTCCACATGCAGTCCAGCCAACAGTACAGCCTTGCAGCACAGATGTGGCGGACAACGTTGAGGTAAAGATCACGGAGGTTCACCAGGAGCAGAAGGGAACCAGTATACTGCGGAGAAATGTTCAATCTAGCTGATTACAGATCTGAGATTCTTACTGTTACTGTATTTAGGCCGTGGTCCGTGGATCTATGATCTATCAACACAAATCAAGTTTCGGAAATCAAGCACCCGAGCTAAACAGCAGCGAGAGACAGTACGGCTACACTGTAAAATCTGCTGATTGAGTTAAATTTCCACAACGAGCGTCGAATTTAGCAGATTGGCGCAGAGGTTAGCGCGCTGGGCTCATAACTCAGAGGTCCGTGGATCGAAACCACGATCTGCTACTTTTTTATTTTTGCGCTCGAGCAGGATGACGGGACTCTATTTCCTCCGCCAGGAAGAACAAAACTCAATGACGTATCAATACCCTAAGGGCATCCGTACCGATACCGCCGATTAGTGATGTTCTAATACTGTATGCTCTCCCGAAATTCACGTACGTCACTGTTATGGTCACCGTATGAGAACTTTCTCTAGTTTTACACTCTGAATGGAGTGACGTACGTGAATTTCGGGAGAGTATACAGTAACCTCCTTTACAATCACACGACGAACATTTTGTTCGTACTTCGGTGAGTATCAGAAGTATAGAACTGAAAGAAATAAGCAGCGTGCGGAAACCCAGACCAGCAGTAATGCTTGACGGCGCTTAACGAATAAACTAGGTTTGTAGTGTGAAAGAAGAGTAAGGGTTACAGGCTATCAGGTCGCATCTTGTAATTTAAAACTCGGATCACGATGGTTGGAGGGAGGCGAAGGAGACTGCGGGCTATCGACAAAATTCAATTCGGAATCGTTAGCTATTGTAGAGGTTGAAGCTGTCGGCGTTGCACTTGCAGCAGCGACCATGCTATCGCTTCGTAAATTCTTAAAGGTCTTCAAAATACTGCGATGAGGAACGCTGTAATACAACTTGTGAGGTCCCGAAGACTGCACAGCACTGACCTGGGACTGCAGCAGAGCCGCTTGAATGGCCTTTGCGCGGACAGCCCGTCCTCCCACTTCCGATTCAGCTTGCGCTTTTGGCGAAAGGTATTTGGTCCAGTACTTTTGTCTGATGGACGTCTTCATCAGCTTCCACACATCGCCCATGAGTTCTTCTGTAGGAATCTCAAGGTCGACATTGATCGTGATTCCGTTAACTGTTCTCACAGAGGTATCGCCCGTCTTGGACTGTTCCTTCCAATGGCTGACAATGTTTCGCAGCTGGGTCTGCATAAAGTCACATTCGCTCTTGATCATGCTCTCAACAAGACGAACCTTCAAGCCATACTGGCGACGAGCCACTTCTGCGTCCAACGTATCCCATACTGCTTTGGCGGCGTTGGAGTACTCGAGCTCGATGGATTCTTTCCTCGATTCTTGGAGATCTTTGGCTTTCCGCAGCTCGTCTTGGCAGATGTTTTGGATCTTGGACATGTGCTGCTCAAGCAAGGGCGAGTCGCCTTTCTGCACCGCTTCGATGCCTTGATCCATGCCTTGATACCTGGCTCGGTATAGCTTCTCTCTGATGACCATGAAGTGCTTCTGTAGTTTATCCAGAAGGTTGATGGTGTACTTGCTACGATCGCCAAGTTTGGTTAACGCTTCAGGAGTCAGGAATTTCTCAGGAATTTTACCAGCTTCGTTTTCCGCTTTGTCGTCTTCTTGGATGACCATCAAAACTTTCCGGAGACTCTTCTTTCGGCAAAGATCCTCAATGTCGTATTCTTTTCCGGAAGACGATGAATCTTTGTAAGGCGACATCGGGATATCCGTTCCAGGAATAACGGGCTGACAGAAAACGTTGAATAACAAAACCGAAAAGACATTCCTTCAAATGGGACACCTTCAAAGCGAACAAAATCGAGAAGATCACTTCTGCAAGTGGCGCACAGTTTCGGCCAGTAACCCTGGACAAGTACGCCACTTAGAAAAGCATTCTTGTAAACTTTGTTTGCCCAAATAATTCTGCAGTCTGGATAAGTTTGAGTGTTGCCTATCGAGTTCATTCTCGCCTTCTCACCATCAAACCTTTTCCTTGGAGGCGATCCCAGCTTCGTTCTCTGCCTGCTCTTGGGCTCAGTAAAGAAGGACTGAAGGATGGGTGGGTTGGGGAAGACGAGCGGTCAACTTCGCTAGCATCCATCCCCGGCAGCTCAACACTGCTGCTACCCACGATCGGGTCATCAGGACCAGATACTTGAGAACTTCTCGAGCGCTTGTATGGGGTTGTGCGTCGAAACGGGAACGTTTTCTGTCTCGGAGCTTTGGCGCGACGCGATGAAGACAGAGATGATTCGTCCCTGATCGTGCTTGCAGCTGTCTTGTTCCACGCTCCTTCAGGAGGATTATTCGGCCGTTCTGCAGCATCCATTGTCGAGAGCTCCTTCCTGCAACGGACAAGACTAATGAGAAAACAACAAGATGCTCATCAAGAAGACAAGAAAGAACGACCGAAGGCGCAAGACAGCAAGTAATCGTACGCGTTTTGCTTTTTGACCGCTGAACGAAGACGATAAAGGTCAAAATCTTTAGCCCACGTCAGCCACGGGTATGAAGCTGACTTCTTCGGTGACCTCAACCATTCAAGCGTATCTCCATTCACCCCGAGGGTTCCGACCTGTCACCGGATGCCAGTGGCCAGAAACTTTTGAGAGTTGGCAGTTCCGGGATCATCATTCCGCTGCTTCCTCTGAAGAAGTGCGTAATCTTCGCTTCAAATTTGCAGTTGCTCGCCGAACACCTCAAGGTTCTCCTGCACCTGTTTTGTAATCAGGATGGCGTCCAACGGTGTTGCTGAGCCAGCTACCGGTCCGCGCGTGAGACTCGGAGTCCCGGAAGGTATTCTGCAGGGCAACCAGGAAGCGACTCATCGCGGCAATGGTATCTCTGGGCCTACGCGAGGGATCACCAGATCGACTTCCATGAGAGCTCCACCAACGAGAAAGCCCGTCGTCGTGCGTAGCGCAACTCCGCACTCGGACTACTCCTCAGTCGCTGACCAGGACGAAGCTGACGAGGGAGTGTCCGAAGACACTTTTGCGGTAAAAATCTTCTGTCCGCTTTAGCGTTGAGAGGCCTGCTCTACGACGAGGATCGATGTTCTTTCAATTGTTTTGGGGTATATTTTGTAGGCTCAACGAGCTAACCTGGCAGGATCGACGGGAATTGGACAAGTCGCCTTCATGCCCAACGGCTTCCAGATGCAGCAGACAGTTGGGAAGCCTTTGGGATATGTTTTCATGCCTGGTCAGCCTCCATTGCTGATTCATGCCATGCCCGAAGGAGCTCTCTGCAGTCCTCCAATGGTTGAGCATTCGCTGGAGAATGATCCCCACAAGTTGTACGTCAGCTCAGGCTGTTCAGCGTCTGGGAACTTTCTGAAGCTTGCATATCTATCGATATCGTGTTTCTCAGGTCTAAAGAGCAGTACGATCTTCTTATGTCTCAAGCCGAAAGTCTAAAGCAAGGTGGAATGGGTCAGTCGACGAGCAAGCCATCCAACTCGTTGACTTCTGGTCGAGCGGCTTTGATGAACTTTCATGTGAACCCAAATGTGTAACAATTTCCTTCCTCGTACAAAATATCAGTAGAGTGAGTGAACGTCTGATGCTCTGATGATCTTCTTTTGCAGGCCGACTGAAGATATTATGACGCCGACAGCCATCGACGGACCCTTCATCTATCCTTCGCCCGAAAAGTAAGCCGACTGTTCGGTTTTTCAGTTAGAAGAAACCACTCAGCAAAGATACGTAAATGTTCTTACCCTAGATCTACGAAAGGCGATGTGATTCGAGAGCTGATGGAAGTAAGCAACAGGCTGGCGAGCATCACCTATCGGTAAGATACAATCTTATACACCGTGGATTTCAGTACGACTTTGCTGCTCGCCACCTTCACCGGCTAATTAATCTTCTATGGTTCGGGTTTACAGTGTCGATAGGCACACTGGTGTCGCCCTGTCTGCCGAGGTTTCTCATTGGGACATGTACAACTCCATTTGGCTGTGGATGTTTCAACCCTCCAAAGGATTCCAAGGCCTTATGCATGAGTACGAGAACTGCATGGAAAAGATCTTCCGTCTTCCTCTTTCTGACAGACCCGAGCCCCAGCCTCCGTAAGTGTTACTTTGTTGTTACCATGCGCTTGATTCGGAAAAATTTGAGTAGCTCATTCTAACAAAAACAGATTTGGAACGACGGTATATGAATTGAACACGGTCGTCATTTCACGTGGCGCACGTTTCCATTGTATTGGCCGAAAGTGTGCGCCACTAGAAAGCGATAATGTTGGAGTCGTTTGCCGGCGTCCGATTTATGTTTTGTGGTTCTTGCAAGTCAGGCGTAATTCAAGTACACTGTGTATTTGAGTGAAATACAGTGCAAGATATCGGAAAAATACGTGTTTTTCTTGCAGGTTGCAGCTGCAGGACGTCGTCATTTTCAGATCGGAATTACGACAGATCTACGCTCGTGGGCGTATCTATCGCATAAAGAGCGACCAGACGAGTGCGCTGGTACTGCTCCTGGACTATGGGACAATGGAATCAGTTCTCTTGGGGTCCATGTTACGACAGCCAGCAGAGATGGAGAAACTTGATTTGACTGTGGTCTGGCGTTGTAAGATGCGGGAGATCGACTACGGCTTCGCTCCCGAAGATCCTGTTTACTTCAACCGAGAGTTCGAGAAAATGATGGAACGTAAAGACCTTCAAGCTCTTGTGGTGGGCGGAGAGAGTGACTGGCTGGACGTCATTTTGGAGGCCACTGGCAAGTCGACTGAAAACGTAGACCTTGAGAAAGAAATGCCGAAGCCCAAGTCGAAAGGAGGCAGTATGGACATTGGGCGGAAACTGGGGAAACTTGGCTTTCAGAGTCCTCTCGTGTAAGTCCTCTGTGCTTGTCTGTTCATTCGTATATCAGTCGATCACCGACAGCATTTTTGGTTTTCTAGGACACTGCCTCCTCGTAAACCTTCCTCTCTCACAAATGGGACAGGCGTTGTCACGATGCGTTTAGTCAATGTGGAGCACGCCGGTCTCCTGCACTGCTGTCCCTTGAAGACCGCAGGCACTCGTAGCGAGATTCGCAAGATCCACGTGGCCCTGATGACAGCGCTCAAGGAGAGTCCGGAACCAGGCACACTGTAAGCTACTTTCATTCAGTTCATCTGAGACGTTGGCAAATGATTTCAACCAGGTCATTATCTCAAGTGGCTCGTGTTTCTATCCTTATTGGCCGGAAGCGTGCGCCGCTTGGACGGCTGGCGCACGTTTCCATTGTTAGTGGCGGAGAACGTGCGCCATTCGGGAAAACGATGTGGGCGAAATCATCTGCCTACTGTTCTATCAAGCCCACTTGAATCACGTGCAGAAGTAGAGTGAAAACTTGACACTTACACCCTCTTTCACAGGCCGGAACCTGGGGTGTTGGTGGCTGTTCAGCACAACCAGCAATGGATGCGAGCTCGGGTTCTTCGAACCGAGTACGATGCCACATGCTTGCTCTACTTCGTCGACCTGGGACGAGTTGGCTACACTCCCACAGCCAACATCCGTCGTTTGCTTCCAGAACAAGCCGAGATTCCCGCCCTATCCCTGATGTGCTACGTGAAAGATGCGGCGAAGGCCTTGGATGGCTTCGATGCGCTCAAAGCCAACGAAACGGCCCGCAAGATGCTCGTGAAAGAAGGTATGTTGGGAGCTGACGTTCCGTTTAAGGTGGAGAAGTTCCATCGAGCTGGCGCTACGACTCTGGGGGACTCTGACGAAGACATTGCGGATGTCTCGTTGGCCTTGCCGTCTGATGGTCGTGACTATGTGGCTGCGCTGATCGATGCGATGAAGAGCGGCAAGTACGATTAGTAGGACAGCTAAGACGACTTTCCTTACTTTTAATCTCAATGCACCTTCGACCCTGGCTAACTCAAAATCCACCCAAAAACCTATAATTTAGAGTTTCCCGACATTTGCACGGTTTTTGTGAGAACGCTTGCCGGTGGGAGAACATTTCATTTTTATCATTTCTCAGAGTTCCGTGCTTGCTAAACTTTTCCTGTTTTACCAGAAAGTTCTCTGTCGATATCTTGTAGTATTGGAAGAAGTTTGCTATTTTCTTTGGTTCCCGCGCATCGTGTTTGTGTTTGCCGTGAGCCAGTTTTGTGTGTGCTCACGGAGTTTGTATTTTCAGACGAAAAATTTATATAGTTGCCAGGAACCTTTCGATAGGCTTTCGATCTCGGCCGTGTTTACTAAGTCATTGTCGCTGTTACGTGTAAGGTCAACGTGAGCTGAAGCTGTTCACAATGAGCGCTTTCCAGAACGAGGACCTCGACATCGATCAGTACTTGTACACGCACCATTACTCGAACGAAGGACCTGTGGAATGTACCAATGATGTTCTCACCTTATCGAAGCTTCTCAATCCACCGAAACTAGCGGAGAACCTCACAGCTTCCAACGTAGGCATTCGAGCATTCTGACCCACTGGACCAAAGTTCGTCCCTAGTATCCGGGTTGACTGCGATTGTGTGTGCTGTAGGAAGAGCAGTCGTCTGCATTGCAGCCTTCCTTCGTCCCGCCGTTTACACCCGGATCGATCGGTCGTCCGAAACAAGCGGAAGCAGGATTGGGAGACTCGAACGTGGCAGCTGACTGGAACGAATATGATGTTTCCTCCACAGCTGTTGAGGGGGCGTTTGTGGAGCCAAAGTACGTCATCCGTTTTTTGGTGGTACTGTACTGTGTTCTGTATACTTATACCAGTTTCTCGGTACCAGAGTTTTGGTTTCCCTTGCAACGTCGTAGACGTAGAGCAACACATGTTGTTAACCGTAATACATGTAGGTATGAAATTGTGTACTCGCAAACCGTCAATGCGGAAGATGTTTTCCTTGGTATGGGGAATAAAACTCCCTCGACGTCAAGCTGCAATAAGCTATTGGTACGTTCTTCAGCATTCAACTTCCGTACTCGTTGGTGGTGTGACTGATGCAATGGTTTTCGATCTATAGTACTTCGAGGACATTTCACGGTGTTTTTCTTTTTCAGGTAAAGATCTGGCTCCCAGACACCCGGATTTCGGATATCCAGCTGGATGTCCAACCGGAAACTCTGACTTGCTCAACAGAAACTTAGTAAGTACTGGGCTGACTCGCGAAAACCCGCTTGTAGGGTTTCAGTTCCTTGTTACCAAAAATGTTGAAAATTCGAACGTTTCACAAAAATGTTTTCAGCAAACTGGTATTGCCGCTCCCTCATCCAGTCGAGGCGAAGCGCACCGACAGCGCAAAGTTTGTGGAAGGTGTCCTTCTCGTCAGCTTGGGACTGAACCGAGAATACGAGTTATTGAACAAGTAATAAGGGTTTCCTTTCCCTTATCCACCAAAGCGGGATTTAGCCACTGACAGCTGAGTGAACACCACCCAAACTCTTCCCGGCTTTGAATTTATTCCGGATGCGGGTATCTGATGAATGTGTATGAAACTACAATCAAGAAACCTCGTAGAATGTACAAGAACAGTTTTTGCGGGGCTTCTGATGGTAAGTCAATCAAAGTTCCTTACGATTTGCAAAACTCAATCTAAAATAATTTTTCCAGCACAAGCACGGAGATAAAAAAGCAACCCGGAAGTAATATCGGAGAACTCGCATGCGATCAGAGAACCGTGCGCTCACAGATAATTTCATATCAAAGTTTTACTCCAAGTTTCTCTCCTTGTGTCCCCAATGCGCCGATAGTGTTTTTGAATTCGTTGAAAGATAGCCTGCCATCCGCGTCTTTGTCATGATAAATAATACTCTTGTCTACAGCTTGTTGTAACTGTACATCAGTCAAATTTTCTCCCACCATCATCTTGAGAACCCGGAAGCAGTCGGCATTCGATATGAACCCATCGCGGTCTTGGTCGTACACATTAAAAATACAGCGAAGCTTCTGGTCGGTGTTCGCTTTGCTGCTAAACAATGTCATTCCTTGCGTGAACTCACGAAAGTCAATCATTCCATTGTTGTCACGATCAAATACTTCCATGATTCGCGCGGCCAAAGGGTTAGCTCGGACTTGGGGTAAAGCCATAAACTCTTCTGCTGAAAGGTAGCCGTTACCATCCGAATCAAGCTTCAAGAATCTGTGATAGAGCCGACGAATCTGATCGGCGTCGAACCCAGGTGGCAGATTATCGGCAGAAAATTCATTTCCCATGTTAAGATACGAGAACTGGGATGGTTGGCCAAGTCAAAACCTTGAGGTAGATCTTCGAGAGCTATCTGGCTTCAAACATCGCTTTTGCTTGCAAAATAGTCCGTACAGTCTGTACAGTACTTGGTCCTGTTGTATGGCAATAAAAGGCCGAGATTGATGGGTGATTAACACGGTTCCGTGGACGGATCGGATCCACCGATCCACTACTTCCGGTTCTCATGGGCGATACGTAATCACTGTACAAGCACAGCTGGTGCCACCTAGTCGTCGTGGTCAATCAACCGTAAGGTCCGACCTCGCATTTCCTGTGAGTTTGTTTGAATTGTTTCCTCGACTTTCTTCGAGTTCCATTCTGCACTCTCCAGCTTCGATATTCTTTCCATTTCCTCGCTTGGCATGGCCTTGCTCCTGGTTTTGACCAATATGCCTTGGTCGCGTTGAACCTCCTCGGGGTCCACTCGTCTGATCGTCGGTAGAAGTCTGGTCCGGGAGAGCTTGCGGACTTCGGCGGAGGATCCCAGACGGCCAAAGATCGGGTGTGCATCAGAGGATTACGAGTGCAGTGCTACTGTTACGGTGCTACCCATTCTGCGCTGGGTGAAGATTGTCTCTGGCTGTCAAAGAATCGGGAAGAGATCCTGTCAAAAGATTCGCATAGAACGCCCGTGGAGAGCAGCTATTCCATTCTACGCGATCCCAGCAGCTTGTTGGAAATTGTGAGTGACTTATTCATCCACTATGAGTTCAAACCGAGGTTATAACAATTTTCGTGAAGAATCGCAGCAAGGACCAGGCAGCTCGGGACTTAACCATCATCAACCGCAGTACGACAAGGTGAGCTTTCTGGTGTACTGGAATTGACTCGGTCTGACAGCAAAGAAGCGTGAGCTTGAATGCGTTCGAAATTCGGTACCGAGGAAGACCAACTCGGCCAGAACGTTCTTTTAAGTGGCGCACCTTCATCGCCATTACACTGTTAACATGCGCCACCTAGTAAGGAATCTTGTCGAGGTTACCGCCGAGCCCTCGTATAAAGTCTGCCGTGCTGTGTGTAAGAAATCTTGGGTGGTGTGGCTCTTTGCATCGATATTAATCTTCTTCTCTTCAAAGCTCCCATGACTTGGGAACTTATGGGTACTGCAATACCTTTAGGAATATCGACCAGGAGAAGCTCATCCACCTTACGACGATCAAAGAAATTTTCACAATGGACCTTCCCGGGGCAACTTCAGATCCGATTCGTATCACCATCCGGGTAATGACAGGCAGT
The DNA here is from genome assembly GCA_001949185.1 of Ramazzottius varieornatus. Classification (NCBI taxonomy): domain Eukaryota; kingdom Metazoa; phylum Tardigrada; class Eutardigrada; order Parachela; family Ramazzottiidae; genus Ramazzottius; species Ramazzottius varieornatus. The sequence goes on along the minus strand of BDGG01000012.1, from coordinate 769,025 downwards.
ACCGTCTTCACGGAAGGTTAGCCAGCTTTGCTGCATGATGTGTCGCGGGTAAAATATGGCTGCTTTTGCTCAATTTATGTATCTTTCTAGAAGTCGATCCCCTCAAACACGCCAAAATGACGATAATTCCAGAGGTTACAACCATCATCGAAACGAAGATCGGTAGGCCCGCACAGTGGTTGATAGTAGAACGTTAGAAAGAAAATATCACAGAGAGAAATGTCAAATTTGGTTTGCGCTTTTGAATAGACGATTCTATGATGGAAGACCTCCAAGAGGTCGCGGCGGTCCATATCGAAAGGCAGATGAAAGGCGCGAGAAGTACGAGCGTCTGGGAATAGCTTCAGTGGAAGACCTGGCCAAAGTTCCTGCCAAAGCCGTGGTCTCTGAACAACAAGAAAAGAGGAAGCTTCTGTGGGGAAGCTCGAAGAAGAAAACCGACAGCACTGACGAACCCAGCACCTCTGCGCCTGCAGCTCCAGCTCCCGCTCAGAAGATTTGGCAGGACGTTGCCTTCGAAGGGGACAATGATGGCTCAGCCGCGCAGAAGTTCAAGAAGTTAATGGGCATCAAGGAAGACACTGCCGTTTCTACTCCGCAAGGTACGTTCTTTCTGCTCGGCTCGAAACCAAAGTTGCAGAGTTGTTCTCACGATCGTCTTGCTTATAGATGCTAATCCAGAAGCCTCGACATCCTCGCGCCCAGCGGTAAGACAGGATGAACTCTTCAAGAATTTGGATATGCAGTATGAGAAAGCCCGCCTCTCGGCTCACACTCAACGAGGGCTGGGTCTGGGATTTAGTCGCCATGTATAAAGTACAGTAAAAATTCCGCAAAGCACTCTAAAACAGTATGACACAGAACGACCATGAATTCCTCTAACAGCGATGGAAAACCTTGGAGAACAAAGGCAAAACAACAACTACTGTCCAACTTTTCATGAACGGCCTATGTTAACTAAGGTAGCTTTTTCGAAATCGATTAAAACGGAGTGTTTCTGGTAGTCAGTACGGTTGTGTTTTTTCGTGAGTTTAAGTCGTATCTGCAAGTTTGTCCGCGATGTTCACTTCCGGAACTGGCTCTTTGCCTGCAGCGCTTTCGGCTTGTACCCATTTCAACTCTGATCCTTTCCTTACCTTAGGTTGCAGAGGCCTTCCAATCACCCCCATTTCTGTTAAAAAGAACAGCATTAAGCTTCGAGCGGCTCTCAAATGTTGGTATACTGATCTGTATTGTTAAGCTCCTAAAGATATAAACGAACCCGGGAAGTTATACGGAACAAGGTCCACGGGTCCTTCCAGAGGTTCCAGCCCTCGAGGAGTACGAACAAGTGGGTTTTCTGGCATCCTCTCCAAGTGCCTAGGTGCTTGAGCCATCCGTTCTTCGTGCAGATATTTCAGCTTCTCCGTGATGGAGCCATTGGGTAGAGAATAGTCTGGGATATCTGTCCTCCTGAACTTTGCCCTTCCGCCCTTTTCTTTCCCTCTAGCTCGCACTTCCACCTGGTCATTGGGTCTGGCTCCTTTACCTTCCATGCGTAGCGGCGAACTTGGCTGGTCATAATCAGGAACGTATGCTGAATCAGGCGGCTTTTCAGTGAGTTGTATTTCGGGTTGAACGAATTTTGTGATGGTTTGGTCGATGTTATCGATCTTCTTCCGACGGCTGGCTTTCTCTTCGGCCATTTGCCGATCGCGATCTTGCTCCATATCGAGTCTTCTCTGACGGCGGTCTTGATCTTGGGCGTCCTCGGCACTACGTCGACGATTACTGCTGGCCACCTGCTTGTGTCCTCGAACTAAAGCTCGTATGTCGTCTTTGATCATCTTGGTTTCTTTTCGTAAGGTCTCAAGACTGTGACGTCGAGGTTTCGGAGTATTGCTGTGAACCATTCTGGCTTCCCGATGGATCATTGCCGCTGGATACTGAGCTTCGTTCTCTAACATGTTGAGGCGTACTTTCACTTCCGATACCCGTCCTCGTGCTCGACGTATCTTCTGCACCTCGTCCAGTAACTGAGATTCCACACCGGGAAGTCTGGTGGAAGGTTTGCTCGGCAGAGTCCTCAGCTCGTCTTCCTCCAGGTCCTCCTGAGTGCTTTCTTTCGAGACCTTCAAAAATTCAGGTCGCTCGCCTAGAGTTGGCGGTACGATAGTAATATCTGTGTATCAAATAAAAAAAGGACTCACGTCAGGCTTAACTGTGCGAGCATGACGAGCATCTTCGACCTGCTGGAGTAAACGCTTCTCCAAGTCCGCCAAAATGCTCTCAGCGTCATCCATGGCGGCCCGCGCGGCTAATCTTTGTTCTGTCGCGTGGTCAGGCGGAGGAACCTTCGGTGTATAGACCTGACCATTCATTCCTGCAGGGCTTCCGGGTTCCTTCGGTAACCGCACGAAAGCGGGAGTGGCGTAGTAGGGCGGCGACCCAGCGAGGTAGTAATGTCCGCCCGTATGGACCTGTTCTTCCAACTGGTTGATACCTAATGAAAAGCCCACTAAATTATTTTAGATCAAATGATATGTTGAATTTTCTCGAATATACAGTAGTTGATACCGTTCTGTAATGGGCGGGGATGTGGAGCCGTCTTGACTAGTGAGTGCCTCGATGCGGACAGGCCGCATTCATCGCAGTGGCTCGTGATGGCCCTCAGTCCGTCATCTCGTTCCATCCTGCTCTTCGAATGAGGCGTAGGCCGAAGCTCCAACGAACTGCGCCGTTGCTGGAAGGCTCCGCCGCGTTGCAGCAAGTGCTCATGCAGCGCTTCGTGGGGGTCCTTCGCTGCGAGATCACGGAACAGTCCGTGGACTGTTGTGCCAATATGACTGGCTGCAGCTTCTATCTGGTGCTTCGTATCGAAGCCAGGTAAGGCGGCGATGTTGTGTTCCAAAGAAAAGTTTTCATGCAAATGGTAGTGGGATACTTCAGGGAGAGGACTATGATGCGGAACAAACTTGTCGAAACTATGGATCATGGCGGGTGAGGATGCGTAACCAGAGCCGGCTGGTCGCATCTCGGTTCCTGGTACTAAACCAATATGGCCCACCATGACCGGTGGAGCGTTTCGGGCAAGAATACGCGGCGATGGTGTGGGGGACCGGTGTGCATTCACCTCATAATGAGAAGAACAAACAGGGTTAGCACAAGGCCGATGGGAGCTCAGCAGATAAACTAGACAAGATTGCTTTCCCAAGTGGCGCATGCTTGGGCCAAATAGCGCTGAATACGTGCGCCACTTGGAACACAATCTTATCGAGTTCGTTTGCCTAAATCCAAGATACGCATAGAATGTCCTCTTTGATCTCAGGAGCCCTCACCTTGGCGGTACCGAACGCGGTATCGTATAGATTTATTTTGCCATGGGACGGCAAAAATAACACCCCATCAGTAGGAAGCGGTTGACCATTCTCGTCCAGTTGCGCCACGTTAGCGTCATTAGGGTCGTCACTCGTCTGTACGACTTTATGGCCGAACGAAACTTCTCGCGTAGTAGACCTGACGGTCCAGTCATTATGGGGATCCAGGAAGAAATGCGTAATTTCTGTCTTGGCTCTACCAATCCTGTCCGAAGTAGACATGTCTTTATCGGCAGTCTCCACATGCACAGGAACGCAGTGGGAACTGTCTTCATGGCGGGATGCTACTTCCGGAACTTGAAGCGACTCCTTCGACCGATCATCGGGCAACTGTGTGCGACTGAGTCCTTTGACGTTTAAGCCGTAATGGGGGGCTGTTTCGCTGGAAGGACGGTCGTGTAAGGCACTTCCGTGTTCGCCATGCTCGTGCTTCTGACCGGCATTCGGGTCGACCACATGAGCCCCAGTCACCAACATTTGCGGAACGGCTGTCTTTCGATCCTGAGTTCGGATCTTCTTCCCTACTTTCTGTTCAACAGACTGCAAGAGGTGCAACACATCGACCAGAGACTTCCTTTCGCCCAGTCTAGCAACGCCTTCCTCGCGGAGTTTCGCCAAGGGCTCAGCCAACGCCCAGGCAAGGTCCTTCATCTTACGGATTTCCTCCCGTTGCTTCTTGTTGTTCTCTTCTTTCTGGCTTAGTTGTCCTTCGTAGTTGGCTCGTTTGTCTTCCAGGAGTTTGGTCATGGTTTTGAGAACGTCATGCATCTGGCTGTTTTCTACCTCCAGCTCCAGAACTCGTTGACGAAGTTTGAGGCGGACCTTCCGCATATCTTCGCTTGAATCAGTACCAATCACTCCTCTCTCAATCTCAGACGCCTTCTTCTGTGCCAACGCCTGGAATGCTGCGCGGTGTTCGGCTTCACGATGCTCAAAAGCTTGAGCGATGATGTCCGTCAAGACGGCGAAGTGCTCCTGTAAGGAAACGAGTGATCTGACCCGATTGATAGACATGCCATTTTATCAAATGAAATGTCATATGACGTAAAGGGTACAAGTTTTAATGTCAGTAGGTATGTCACAAAAGGTACCTTGACGTCCGAGGTAACCTCAGCAGCACCCGATGCGGCGTTCCAGGTGTCGCGCAATTGTTCCGGGAACGAAGGTATGTCCGCAATCAAGTTTTGCGAAACCAGTACCCCGATCATGGAGCGGCGGAAGTCCGCCAGGACAGTCTTGAGCTTTTGTAGTTCAGTCTTTGCTTCCCCCGAAGTTATCTCGTCCGTTTGAAGCTGCACGGTCGTACCAAATATATCGAACTCCGTCGTGGCACCTTGGCTCTTCTTGTCCTTCTGATAGCTCTCGATAATTTTCTTCTGTTCTGCCACCAGTACTTCGAGACCTGCCAGCGCGGCTTGTTTCTGTTCAGCCTCCATTTCAATGTCATGAGCCCACGTCACTAGCTGGTCCTTCTCGGCTTCCAGCTGCTCCAGCTGATGTTTCATGGCGGTGTTTTCCACTTCCAGCCGCCTTGCTTCATCCTCCATCTTTCTGAGGAGTACTTCAGCGTCGTGCGCTCGGCTTTCGCTTTCTTCCTGGTCCGTGCGCAGTTCTTCGAGCTCGCTGGTTAGCATGTCAACCTGCTCTTCGTAGTTTGCGGCCTTGTCAATGGTCTCTTCGTAAGCAGCTTGTTCTTCCGGCGAGAGACCAGTGAAGCTCGGTTGAGCTTCGACGTCCAAGAACTGTATCAGCGAACGCTGCGCACCCGTGGTTTTATTCACACTGGCTACCTTCTGGTCAGGCGCGGTTCCGAACTGCACTTCCTGTTCCGCAGTGACAGGCGGCGGTGGACAAGCTGGGCATGGCGGGCAGTATCCGACAGAGCCATCCTCGGTTTCGGTTGCTTCGGGTACGTCACATTGTAAGCGCTGCGTCTGTGTAGCGTCGGATTCCACCTTGTATTCTGAATCGCCCACTCCTTCGTCCTAAGAACAAAGTCCGGTGAAGCATAAACTACTGCACATAATATCATGATAGAACGTCGGCAAATGACTTGAACAGAATCGCATTGCCAAAGTGGCGCCCAGTTCTCGCTGTTAACAATGGATTCGTGCGCCACTGGAGATGCGAGTAACAGCCATGTTCAGTTCGTTTGCCGACGTTCCATGCGTCACTTCATGATGGAAATACTTGTTGTTGAACGGGTTCTTCCTCCTTGCCATCCTGAGCTAAGCTTTGTCGACGCTTATCTATGGAACCCCGCACTCGATGCCGACTTGCACGACGAGACTTGCCCTTATGAGCCTTCTTTGGCGAAGTTGGTGAACTTGGTCGGGACCCTTCTGCTTGGTCGGTGGCGTCCAGTTCAAAGGCCAGGTCTTTGTCGACACCGCTGGTGTCCTTCAGCTCGAGACTTTTCACAGCTTGCGGGAAGTGGTCTTCTTCGCTGGGAAGACCCTGTAGCTCTTTCCCCCTTTCTTTTCCTTCCTCATCTTCTTTGCCTGCCTTGCTGTTTCTTCCATTGTTACCTTCCTTGCTGTCTTCTTTCCCTTCTCCAAGCTCAAGTTTTTCTGGTCGTTGTTTGCTGATGGCCTTTCCTCTGTCACGACCGTGAGGACCTTTTGTATGTTCTTCGCCGCCGGAAGAAGTATCAAAAGGGTCTGGTATTCCTGCGCTTCCCCCGAGCTGACCACTCACTGCACGAGTCTTTCCGTCCGCAGCAGTTTCATCCTGAGGCGTGTTTTGTGGGGATGAGGGACCGGAAGGATCCTCGGGACCACGAACGTCCTGGTCGGCTTTCTCGCCTCGTTTGCGACGCCGCTTTTGTGGCGCACTTGGCTCGCGACTTACGCTCGTGGATTCTCGGGGTCTGCCGGCAACTGTCAACCCCGCTGTGGGCGGACCAGATGGAACAGTGTCATCTTCGCTGTCAAGCTCCACCTGAAGATGTGGTCCAGTTGGACGAGCACTTCAAACGAAAAACAGAGATGGTCTCCCACGTTAACTTTGGTCTTCTACTCTTGTAGCAACTTGTAGATCAAAGTTATTCGTGGTCGGTCAGTTTTGGACAACAACAGTATATCTTCTTTGTTACTAGTTTTTGAAACGTTTTTTTACCTTTTTCGTGGTGGGAATGCAGTTATGCTGGCGCTACTCGGATGGTTGCTGTGACTTTCATGGTGAATAATAGTCTCGAATCCCGATCTATGACGACTGCTTGCGGATGAGATGGAAGCCGCCTGTTGAGCCTGTTCCTCCGTGAGCTCTTTGATCGTAGTTTCCAACATGGACTTTTGCAGGCGTAAATGATCGGCTTCCGCTATAGCCTTTTTCAAAAGAGAATCTCCGTCATCCACCTGAGCTCGATAGCGATCTCTGTCTTTGTACGCTTGCTCCTTCTGTGCCGATATATCGTCAGCTCGAGCCTTCTGATTACTGGCGTCACCTTGGGCGGCAAAAACAGCAGCTCGTAGTCGCTTGATGAAACTACCGATAAAAAACCTTTCCACCTGTTCAATTTTCAAATCACATCAATGATAGTCTTATGAGCAAAGCTGAAAGGCCAGCAAACTGAACATATCAAATCGCTGTCTTTAGTGGCGCACGCTTCCAGCCGACAACAATGGAAACGTGCGTCATTTTCAACATGTCGTTTGCCGGCCTCGCTACAGAACCAAGAAATCCCTCAACCCATTTATTCCAATGCAGTATTAATACACGAAGGTACAAGCGGAAGTCAGGAGGAAAGTACCGGAATTACTTGTAGATCGCTTCCAGTTGGCGCATCATCAGCCTGATGACTTTCCGCTTTTGGGCGCGATTCTTATGTCGAGCAGCCGAGCCATAGAAGATCATACCCTTCAGGTACTGCTGCGCCAACATCTGGACCTTTTCTTCGCGGAACATTAGCTCGTCGTCCAGTATGACAGTGAACACAAAGCGAGTGTCCGTGTTGTCTTCATTTGGAACAAGTAACGTGCACGTGTTCTCCGGATCCGGCGGGGGACCATCGAAGACCTTTACACCATCGGACGATGTCAAAATGAGAATATCACCTATTTCTTTTAGTTTGCTTCCAGTCTGCTGAACTCTTCTCAAAGCATCCTCGACAGCTTCATCACTGACCACCTGTTCTCTGTGTCGTTGACGAATACTGAGCAGCTCTTGGTTGAATTCGTTCTCCAGACCTTTGTCGTTCAACATGTCGAGGAACCATTGCTCGATCTCTTTCATAGCGTCGTACTGTTGTTTGGCCTTGGCCATGTGCAGTTCTATGTATTCAGAAATGGCGGTAAGGACGCCGGCTTCCTGTACTTTAGCTTCCTTGATGACATGGAAGAAGTGTGAGTCGTGTTCCTGTTGAGCGGTGGCTGCCGGCTACATTCAAAGAAAAATATTCATGACTCTCGAATTATTTTCTGAATTCATTTCAAACATAGTACAACGATGCCACGAGAATACCTTTTTGTGTATATTCTCTGCATACGTTCGTACAAGCGGACAACACATATCCTACTGTGTCTGTTTTTGGTATCAATTGGGACGTCGGCAAATGACTCGAACATAATCGTTTTCCCAAGTGGCGCACACTCCTAGCAATTAACAATGAGAACGTGCACCACTTGACATACGATCATGCTCAATTTATCTGCTGAAATCTCATTTTTTATCCGGTCAACGTACTTGCATATAAGGTAAGAAGCCATGGTTATCCAACAGTTGGTTGATACGATATATGGTTTCCTCCAGTTCGATGGTGTTCTGTTCCAGCTGACGACGTTGTCGACCGCTCTGAAGTTCCAGATACGCGTACAGTGCATCCCCTTTGAGATGATCTAGGTTACCTCCACGAGCTTCGAAATCGGCTAAAGGGGGATCATCCTTTTGACGTGTCAGTGTGTCGATTGCCTCCTGGAAAGTGGGCGCTATCGGAGAACCATCACGAAGCTTTGTCAGCAACTTCTGTACGTGCTTCTTCTTCGCAGTCATCTGCGAATAGGAAGAACGACTCACAAATAACGTCAATAAGGAACTAACTGTACTTTAATTCAAGCCAGTCAATGAAAGAGGTCACTCAGACACATACTCGTCATGGGAACTATTAGCCATGAAGCTTGTAAAAGGTTCTTGGGATGATACTATTCGTCAGGACTAGTTACGTAAAGATGGACAGTCTTATCAGACTGGAGCATAGTCTGAGCTTTCGCTGGGCCAACTATAGACGTTAAACTAAACGCGTCAAATTTCGAGTACAGAACATCGGAGGTGAACTGGTGCAAAACATCGGTGTCATCTCCCACCATCATGTTACACAGTTCGGCGTAGTAGTGTGTGTAGTGTGGGAGGCCATAGAAGAGAATGTGCCGGATGCCGCGTATGCGGTATCTGAAAATCAGAAAAGTGTTGGGTGATATTCATAAATCTGCAGCCACAAAGGTTGACGTCGTTGCTCTTACCGGTAGAAGAAATGGAAACGTTCGGTGTACAGTAAAAAGTGTTTCTTCCCGTGAAAAAATAGATCTCTTGCTCGAGCGACCTTGGTGGCTGGAGTGTAGTCACCAATCTGCACGAAGCTGATGTCTTCCCTTTTGAAGTGGTTTCGGATACGGACAAAGTCAAAATACGAAGGGACAAAGATCATGGTCTGGCTTCTGGCCTTATCTGTCATCTGAGGTAGTATCTACGGTAGTACACAAGATGTGACAGGAGCAGTGAAATAGGTCAAAGAGGTTCGATTCAAATTAACCAACCTTCTCGACGAAGAATCTGAATCTGGCATCGCTGGAGGACGTGTGATCACTTCCTGGTATCCTGTGGAAACAGTGCGGTGCTGAAACCACGACAGATGTCAACACCGGCTGCGTGGTCGCTTTGGCTGTCAACGATCCACCATAGTCTGCAGAAACAAATCCATTAAAAATCTCTGTATGTGAAACGGAGGTTCGGACCAAAGCAAGGTGGTTCGTCATATTCGGGAGTGGGCAAACGGCTTGAACCAGAATGATCTTTCACCCAAGTGGCGCACAATGCCAGCCCAGTAACAACGAAAGCTTGCGCCACTTGTATCAACGATCGTGTTCAGCTCATCTGACTGTCCCACTTATCTGTTGAGACTAACTGAAGCAAGATCGGTTAATCAGAGCTTGAATCTCCGGAGAGCGGAAGGCACTGAAGATCATGGTCTGACGGTATAACGAGTTCCACCCGTTAAGCACCCACGTTCGAACGCGGCTGAAGTCGACGTTGGTTGTGTCTTTCGGTTGTCGATTCATGTTCTTCATAATAGTCTACGAGACGATGATATACGATGACATTCAAGGTAGAGGCAAAGGAGAAGCAATAGACATGTTCTTACCAAGACATGCTCCCAGTTCTGCATCATGAAGATGTCAGCTTGGTCGAGTATGAGTATTTCGATCGAGGACAAGAAATCGTATTCGTTCTGTTTCTGTCCTTCTTCACCGATAATCATTCTCAGACCCAAAGGATCGGCGATGAGAATATCCGAAGATGCAAAGTCGGTGTACATCTTCAAAGTCTTCTTCGCGATGCCGATACCTACCCGAAAACCGTCCCGAGTGTTGCCTTTGAAGGTTTCTCTGAAGTCTTCCGGTCGGTCAAGGTTCGGCACGGGATCCACTCCCTTTAGACCGAAGTTGTCCAGGAACTTCTTCCGGTTCATCACCTGGATTTCTTCTTTTGTGTTCAGCAGGTCGCAGAAGATTTCGAAGAGCTGAAGTGCGTGATGCTTGAACGGCACAAGTATCAGGGCCTTGGGACGAGTGAAACTTTGGTCTCGGTAGACAGCGAACTCTTTCTTCGACCGTTTAGAAAGCTTCATGTTGTGCGCGATGATGCGACTTCGCGCCCTAGCAAATAAGCACAGGTGTGCTTGTCGTTCTTCTTAAAAACCCTTCACAGCATAGCAGGAAGGAAGGAGGCTTACTTGAGAATATGGTTCAGCACATGCAAAGAGTAGGATCGTTTCACATCCAGATCCATCTCGTGGTTCTTCGCAAAATGAAAGAGGTCTGTGTAACTGTTCATCATGGCGAAGAATTCGCCCGCCCTCCTCGTCCAGAACCCTTGGTTTGTTTCGATGTTCTTTACAAGACTTTGACGAACCTACGGTCGCTTTCATTATGCGAGATCCTAATTCTTCTGCAAATACTGTAGTCCACGGATAACTAACTTACGTGACAATTACGGGGCGATTTGCCGTCTTTGACGTCAACCACTGGTTCCTTTTCGTCCGAAAGTCGATGCATAATGAACTCTCCAGTGCTCTGGAACTATACTGGAGATCATCCACGACCACTCAGCTGACGGTCAGCGAGAGTAACCATCTGACAGCGCTTCGAGAAGAGATCAGAGTTATTACCATACCATGATCACAGACTCCACTGCTTGGGTCTTTTTCTGCGCAGCAGCTGCAGCATTTTCTCCAATTAGCCGACCAAAATGTTCGTCGAATGGATCTACGCGAACAGGGCGATCAGGGTGAGAATGATGCGAGTTCACCAGCAGCGAACTTCCGGTTGCAAACGACATGGAAAAATAACATACCTTCTTCTGACGGATTGTCCGTGTCGTCTTCGTTAAAGGCAGCATCATTATCAACGTCACTCGCGTCTTCATCGCCATCTCCACCTTCGTCATCGCTGTTTGCAGTCTCATCTTTCGGAATGGCATCTTCCGTTTCTACTGGAACTGCTCCGTCGTAGTCGTCGTCGGATTCAACTGCTCTGCTAGCAAACGTCTGGGCTAGCAGTCCAGAAGCTGAAGCGAGCTCTTCGACCTCACCCTCCGAAGTAAGCTGTTCATTAAGAGTCCGATCAGTATCTTGAGAACGCGGACGCTTGGATCGATGCTTTCTGGCCCTGGAATGTGTATCCCGATATACTTATCAACTACACAACCAATAGATTCGTTGTCACATATCGAATGATGGCAATCATACCTTGCCGACGAGACTCTCTCGCTCTCAGCCGGCGGTTTCCGCTTCGCCATTTCTTTGTCTGGATCCGGTCCACACAGGAGACGAATACAGGAGCAGGACACAGTAGACCAGAATGGAGTTTCAGCGTCCGAAAAGCTATAATGTTAGTAATTAGAAATTTTTTAACCTACATTGCGCAATAGAACCCTCCAACCAGGTAATTGCGATAAACCACCAAAGACCACTCATGTAAATCAAGCAATCTCGCATAGCAGTCAACGCTCTTGAAAGTTTGTTGTGGTTTTTTGTGATCACTGGTTCCTGCTGGACTAACTACAGTAAAGCTTCTCGTGTAAAACTTCCCCGGTTCTCCGGTTCGTCTTGATCCTGTGATCTAGGTCGAAGGCTTCGGACCTCGTCAAGATACGATCCTGAAATCCGGATCGGCCTCTTACCCTCGAAGGAACGCATTTCCGGAGAGCGTCGCCCACATGTCCGGCCAAAGATTGTTTGGAAGGGACGAGGATGAGTTGCAAGAAGCGCGCAGGATTGTGGCCGATCTGCCCTCAAATGGAGTCGCCTTCACTGCTCTCCGCAGAGACGGCATTGTTTTAGGAAACAAGCCACCTGTCCAACTGTTTAGCTTTGACAGAAAGCCGGAAGATATTGTTCGAATGACGGACGACAACGAAAATCCGAATGTGCGACACTTCCACAAAATGCAGGCCAAAGGCAAGTGACGCCCGTTCACGGGTAGTGACCATGGTCCATTGGGCAGAAAATTCTGTTCAGTTTTGACACAAGAAGATCGGATACGAGTACATCAAAACGTTCTCGCTGTAATTTTTTCCATGTTTGATTTCCGCTGACTCTGTAATTATCTGAGACGCTTCCATCTGGGAATACAGAGATGTCGAATTTTCTTTTGGTAGTACAGTATGTAACAATGGTTGGATGACAGCTAGCTTCAGAGTAAAGCAGATGTCAAAGTGTATAGGAGTACAGTGGAATAAACAATTGATCTGAAATACGCTCCACAAAATTCCTTTGGGATTCAGAATGATCTGTAATTATGTACAGGGCAGTTACTTCAAACTTCCAACTCCTGTCAAGTCTTCTCCATATCACCAAGCTGTTTGACGTTGTTCCATAAATAGCGCGAGAACAGGGAACTGACATGTAATTGATCTAGCCGAGCCGCATGTCGCTCTGAAAACAAAACCAATCGTGGTTAACCTATCGAAAAGCCCACCTGTTCGTCGCCACAAACCTGTGTAAGGTATGAGTCCTTCCACGTAACTGCCAATCTTGGGGAGCTGCAGCAATCGCTTAGGCAATACTGTCCTGAAGATGCAGGCAAGTGTGGACTGGGCGTAATACGTGTGCCGACTGTTCGTGTTCCACGCTACGATGTACCGCAGGAGTTGCTCTGCAGCGACCCAAAACGCACTGTTAGCAAATCAGAGAATTACAAGGTGCTCAATCTACAACCGACATACCGAGATTGAAATCGTCCAAGGACTTTAGTACTACAGTCAGCTTTTCTTGACCGGAAGGCTCCTTCATGATATCTGATGAGCGAAGACCAAATTCATTAGCTCCGTAAGAGGAGAGGTCAGGTTTCGAAGTTCAATCGGAAAAGACCTCACACGTTCGAACTTACCACCGATTATGTGGAGCAGACGATTGGGTTGGTCGAGGTCCAAGGCTATCCTGAATGCTTTGAGGAAATCTTTATTCTGCAGTAGATTTTGCAGCTCTTGTTCCCTGCGACAATAGTAAGACGAATATTATAGATATGGATAATTAAAAGACAAACTTATTCATAGTGACCACATACCGTTCAATGTTTGCGTCGGCTTTCTGTCGCTCCGCAGCCAGTTCTTCTTCCGTCACATCTTCCCACAGCAAGAAGGTAGAATCTCCGGCTCCCGTCAGCAGGTGTTTCTCGTCGGACGATACCTCCAGCGACCACACTTTGTCGTCATGTTCGTCAAAAGTTTTCATACACGTGTTCTTCCTCACGTCCCATAACTTCAAGAGACCGTCAGACCCGCTACAAAAACCAAAGCCATTAAATTAAGATTGTCATTCCTTTTATTGATGGTCTGCCAGTACTTACGCTGATATTATCTGAAGTCCGCGGGAAAGAAAGGCAAACTTCATCACTGAGCAATCGTGTCCTTCGAAGGTCTAAAGAACGTGATCATAGGGAGAGTGCATCAGCTGCTGCCACCAGAACCAAAACAACCAATGGGAAGGCTTGTCTTACTTTGAGACACGTCAAGTTGGACAAGGCCCACAGCTTCACTGTACCGTCGGCCGAACTGGTTCCCACGATCTACGAGCATGCTAACCGTAATTAAATCCCTAGCGCTTTAGAGGCATCACAGTGTCGTCACTGCACGTACCTGATCATGAGGGGCAAACAAGGCACACCACACCGGCCTTTTATGGCCACGAAGTACTCCTTTGAGGCCGAATGGTCTAGCTTTCCACACCTAGAAAGAGTTTTCGCATGTTGGACATGACAACATGAGCGACTACATGAATAATTGACAACGTACTTTGGCGGTCTTGTCTCCACCAGCTGACACGATCCATTTGTCGTCGGGTGAGACGGAGACTGAGTTGATACCTTTCTCATGAGCCACTTCCGTATGTTCGGGTTGCAGAGAGTACTTGGTCTTTTTGTGGGTGGTTTCTGCGGTCAAACGCCAAACTTTCAGTGTGGAATCTTCGCTGCCAGACACCACAAAGTCGTTCTTAGAATCGGTGCTGTAAGAAAAGTATTCTTGCACTTTAAGAACCCCATAACATTTCAACCATATCAACGTAAGCCCGAAAAACATACTGAGAAGTCGCTAGAGCTCCAACAGTGCTGGTATGTCCCGAAGTTGTTCCAGTGCAGTTCAACGACATCTTCGGCTCATTAAAAGTCCATAGCCGAATATCACAATCCTATAATGCAAAGGAGGAGTAAGTAACAGACAAACAGTGAGCGTATGTAAGGAGCCAGTGCAAAGACCTTACCTTGGAACTCGTGACAACAAGGTTCTTCGGCCGGATCACTGCGATACAGAGGATCGCATCCCTGTGTCCATCAGCGAACCTGCAGTCAGCAGTCGTGATGTTGTATACTTTCAGACGCGCGCTGTTGGTGGCTACCACAGCGAACCCTTCGTTTGCTCCAGCAAACTTGAGATCGAAAATTTCATCGTTGAAGCCGGAAAACTGCAAGGCATTTGATTCACCTTAGGTCAAGGGTATATTCAAGACTAACATACCTGGTGCTCAGTCTTTAACGAAGGGAAGTCGTAAACGACAACATTCTGGTCGGCCGAGGCAACCAAAAGTTTATTGAGTTTCGCGCTCAAGTGAAGCTGAACAATCCGCCGTTGTTCGTCCTCTGTTCCGTCGGCCTCGGTGAGGTACGCAATAGGATCGAGTTTTCGTCCAGCGGTCACATCCCAGACGGAAATACGGCCTGTCAAAGTCAGATAACGATGTCTGTAACTCGCGTCTGTGAACCTCGAATGGTATACCTTTGGAGCCGCCGGTAAGCACCAGCATGTTCCCTTCCGTGCAATCGTGACCCGGAGCGGTAAAATCCGCGGGGAGCATAGCTAGCTTTTCCACTTCCTATCAAAAGACCAAGTCTTCTAAACATCTGTGATTGGCAAGAACAAGGAAGGAGAGCTAACTGACCTCGAATACAGCCAGCTTTTTGTAAGGAGCGAAGGACGCAAGGTTCCACACAATAAGAATCTTGTCCCGCGAAGAGCTGGGAAGAAATTTTTGCGTACTTACAGATGAGAATAGAGTTCTAAGATTTCGATTATTACGTACCTTATGATGTTGTTTCCGTCCAAGGAAAACTGCAAATCTGAAATCGTTCCAAAGTGTCCTTCCATTGCGGCTGCCATTTTTCCCATACCCAAATTCCATATTCTAACAAGACAGTCATCCGCTGCGGATGCGAGCATGCCTCGGGACTGGTCGGGATGAAACTTCACCACACTGAAAACAGAGAACGTTTTCGCAACGACAAAGGATAACCAGATGGTAGGTCCAGGAAGTTCGCGTTCCCCTTCGTTGACAGCAAGTTGCCTACGAGGTACACACGCTTACTTGATAACTCCTTTTGAGCCTCGAAGACTGTGCGTGTGCCACTTCAGTTCAGTGTGCCATATTTTTATGGTGGAATCGGCGCTTCCTGTTGCGAGAAGTTGACCGGTACTATCGAAGGACATGCAAGTCACCGCGGCGCGATGGACAGCCTAGAATGAACTTTGCGGTAAGCGACAGCTCGCATGGTAAATTGATAATCGGACGGTTAATATCAATGTTTACAGTCGAACGACCCATACCTTCCACGTCCGTAAGACCTTGGACTCCCTCCACGACCATTCGCGGACGAGGAAACTTCTGCTAACAGTAACCAGAGTCTATGAAACACAAACACGTGTAGATCAACATAACCATCTACCAATGTATGCTGTATAAAGCTTTCAGTACTGCTGCAATCTTACCTCCGTTACCGGATTGAGAACGAACATGGTGATTTGGTCTTCCTCGTCGGCCTGCAGTTTGTACCTGACAGCTCCATCTTTGATGCTGAACACTTTAACGACATTGCCGCTGCTCGAGAAAATAAACTCGTTGTCCTGCGATACCTGGTGACAGAAAACAGCATATAATTGTAAAAAATCAGTCTTACGGACAAGCAAAACAGGTACAAGGCTACGTTCGCCGAAGAACCAAGCACATTCCCAACTCACTTCCAGCTTTCCGCCAAGATAGAAGGGTTCGAATCTTGCGCCAACAGCGAAACTGTAAAACAAAGCATCCTCAGAGCCCAGTGAAAGTACTCAGCGACTAGCCCGACGAAGTAGCGCTCTATATATACAACTAGCGAACGACAAACATAAGTCGGCTCACGGATGGATAGGACTGCACCAGCAAGGAGATATCTTTGCAGCTTCCTGTTCATAACAACAATATTGAAAGATACTTACCTCGTTTTCAGCTTGCTGGCCATGGTTGTCCACTGTCCAGCTTGTCAGGAACAAAGAGTATGAAGTGATATCTGCCGGCGCAGCAAGTTGATCCAGCGAAAACTTCCAGGTGACTAGTTCAATCGTTCCACAACGATAGATCCTGACTTACATCAAAATAGGCATAAAATTGTCAATGATATCGTACGAACTTATTGCGGATCGTACTTAGAGAACTGTTGGGGCGGTTCAATGGGGGATTGAGGATAATTGAGATTTGGGAAGAAAGTTAGAACTTTTACAAGACCTGGAGGCTGGAACGATTGCGACATCTAAGCACAGCGGTGTTTCTCATAGGCCGGTACTCTTGTTCGCTCCGCCCTCGCTAACTGGACCGGTTTGATTGCTGATTGAACCACAACATCGATTTCCGAAAATTCCGATTTACTTATCACGAATTTTCAATTTTCATTCGTGAAACTGAACGTTTCGCTTTGCCTCCCGGACTCCAGAGCTCGGACTACGTAGTTTAATCTTTCGCTCTGTGGCTGAGAGAACTGGGTGGTAGCGAGACATCTTGGAAGACGGAAGCTTGAAGCATACTCGCGCACGAATGGAATCAGCGACGGAGAAAAACTTGTCCTCCTTTTGCATGTCTGATGGGGATGAACCGGAGCTCTACTCCATGCTCCCACCATCTGGTTCGCGACATCGATGCTTCACCCTTCCTTCCTCTCCCTTTGGCGATGGCCCCGAAGAGTTGAAGATGGACGACGCTTGCATCAAGACCGCGACGACCAAAGCGCGGAGGAGAAGGAAGAAGGCATCGAACAGTCTGCTGCAAATCGACCAAGAGAATGTTGCTGCATCCTTGAAGAGTGGTCTGTACAGACCGTCCAAAGAAGAAACCATGGCGTTTTCTCAACTTCAAGTATGTTGGTGTTTCTACAGATCGTTATCACGGGTTGGAACGTCGGCAAATGAATTAAGCGTGGGTGTTATCTCAGGTGGCGCACACGAGAGGTGGTTTTGGCCGAAGTGTGCGCCGCTTGAAATTGCAAATGCGCTGAAGTCATCTGTCGATCATGGCGTTTTTGCGCCAGCTTCCAAGTACGACAGTGCTTGTGCACTACGCGTGTCTTACGTCGGTTGTTTCTAGGACCTGCACAATAGAGCAGTAAAGTTTCGGGACTATTACTTTGAGCACTTCCCGACGGATCGCGCTTCCAGACGAGTTCGCGATATTAGCGATATTGTTACTGGGACACTGGACAAGATGGCACCACTCGGCGGTAAGCGGGATTTCCCTTGCATATGGCAGTGCTTTGATGAAACGGTTTTTCTGGTCCTAGGTATATTCAGTCCCCGAAACCTTTCCTGGTATTTCGCGTACCGCGCTCTTTGCTTGAGTATAGACGCGGTGCGAACCAAGGAAGCGCACGAAGAATTACAGTTCGCTGTGAGGCATCTCGCTCACTTCCCACGCCTCTGGATAGCTCTTGGAGAGAGCTTTTGGGAGCAAGGGAACATCTACACGGCCATATCCTGCTTCGAAAAAGCCTCCATGTTGGTATGCTGTATTTGATCTCTAGTCTCGTTACGTACAGTACCCACTCTGACAGTATTACGTTTATTACAGGACCGCACGAGTGTTTTGCCTATCATCAATATCTCCTGCAGCCTGAGACTCCTGCTAGCCGGTGAAAAAGATATCACTGAAAAGTGCAGAATGCTGATGAAGATGGTGGCGATGGCTAGATATGCTGTCAAGCAGTGCCCCGACTTGGGAGATGCCTGGTGTAACTATTTGGAATTATCGTGGATACAACTATACAACTATAAGCCGACACTCTGGTCTGATCGTTGTTTATTCCTACCATTCCAGATAATTTGGGGAACGCGCTTCTAGTGTACTTCAACGTGAAGACCAATCGGGATTTGATTCTGGAGGCTCTGGTGTCATTTGAAAGAGCCGTAAGTATGATACCCGAGCTCCAACTCATGTTTAAACTGTTTCTCGAGTACTTAGCACTTCTTGCGAACTGAAGGGTCCCGAATTGCTTACCCGATACGAAGTTCAGCTGTGAGATCGTGAGTTCTTTCTTCCCAGGAAAAATGCAAGGTCCTTCAAGGAAAGGCAGAGTTTCACTATAACTATGGGATCTCCCACCTTCTTTGCGGGAACTACCAAGAAGCCCTGGATATGTGGAAGCTGGCGGACGCCTTGGAACCCGATTGGAGCAGTCCCAAAAAGAAGACGGAAGAGCTGGTGAAGTATCTGAGTTTCGTTAGCGACCTGGTTAGCGGGAAAGACCGGGTAAGTCTAGAGCGGCGAATCGTGCTCTGTCGTTCCATTCGAAGTATTTGCTACAGTTTTCTGACGTTTCGAGTATCTATGGTGCGCAACTTGGTCCGAGTCTTTCAATCTGTAGACGTTTCGACGGAGGGCCAAGCAGCTCGGTGAATCGGTTCCGGTGAAGAATTTGAGTGCCATTTTAAACGAAGGACCTGCTTCGCTGAAACTGGTTCTCGTCAAAGAGCTCAAAGACCATAAGAATGATGGGCTCGTGGCGCATGGGAAAATCTATGCAACCACTTACCAAACTCCCGACCCTTCGCGGTAAGGGAACGATCAGTCCATGATAGATGTACGCTGTTTATATGCTGTAATGTCGTTGTCTATGTTTTAGCCTTATTTTTCTGATCGATGCAACCGGTGACTCTGTGCCAGTGGTGATCTACAACATGGGAACCGAATTCAGTGTCGGAGGATCTGTGTCCATACCTGACCCGGTGGTGCGGTTTGTCCAGTTCAGCCATGAGAAAAAGGTACAGACGTACTGGCTATTGAGTACAGTATGAAAGTGTTCGAATATACAGAAATATACAAAACACACGCACGTTGACTAGGGTTTCTCGTTTCAGATAATATCTTTTCGCTATATCCGTGTGGACGAGCCGTGGAAAATGTACCACAATTTGATTAAGGTCCCGATGAATCTGTGCGCGCAAACCGTAGTATCAACCTCGGCAGTTCCACGGCGCTCTGGTGGAACCGAATGATCCGCCAGGGTATGTGGCACTTGCAAACCGGTACTCGATAGCCAGCACTACGGTCACTTATTATAGCTCTTTCGCTGTCACGGTATTGGCACTACTCAGACGAACGAATTCAACTGTTCTACTCCATGTTGCGCGGACATACCCTAATTTCTGAAACTCAGGCCGTAGGAATCAATCTACGATGAGTCAGAAACAATCATATACCTACGGTAGCCAAATAAACATGGATGCATAACACATGTCATCAACACAGAGCTAAAAAACATGTAACAAACAGAACTCATGTACACGGTACACCCAGAGTCGACCAAAAGCACGAGATGTGTGGGAATCAAGAGCGCTAGAAAGCGACGCAGGAACGATAAGCTTTGGAAGAGGATGAAGTACGCCCAGCCAGCACCAAAACAGAGAACGCACACGGTGGGCTAACCTAGCATCAAGGAGAACATAATGAAAGGTATCTCAGGAAGTACAGTAACCAGCTATTTAGAAAGATGCCTTCTGAGGATGTCCATCTGCAGTTCTCGTTCGCGCTTCTCCAGCTCCCACTTTTCCTGCTGCAACGCCAGCTCAGCCCGCTTCACGTCCAGTCTTTCGCGTTCCAACCGACGTTCTTCGGACTTTTCCCGCTGACGTGATTCGAGTTCTTCCCTTCGGAACTGCACATCGCTTTCGTGATGTCGTTTCATATACTCGACCAACATCGAAACGATGGTCGTTTCTCCGTAGGCCAGATGTTGCAGCGGGTTAAATGCCAGGGTCGAGGTACCTACACAAGGAACAGCCTATTGCATCACAGAACACATCCGAAAGCAGGAGGAGCTTGGCGAACAACCCACACAAGACTGTTTCCCAAGTGGGATACGTCTCCAGTGTTGTCGGCTGGGAGTATTGTCAGTCAGAAAAACGATATTATATCCAGTCCCATGCCAAGTGGTGTACCCTTCCAGCCAACAACACTAGAGCCGGGCGCCACTTGGGAATAATCTTGTCGAGGTTGTTCGCCAACGCCCTCGTATGACAAGGAAAGAACTAACCTGGAGGAAGTCCGTTCGAAACAGGCTTTGTAGGGGAAGTCGGCTGAGAAGTTCTCGGCCTCAAGTAGTCCGACAGAGCTGCACCGTCCATGAAGTCACCCTGACCAAGAGGTATCTTTCGAGGTCGCCCCGGTTTCCTCTTCGACCCCGAGTCCAGCATGCTCTGAGATCCATATTCGGGAGGACTGGAGGGATCCTCTTCTTCCGGAGAATAGTTCTCCCTTCGTTCCTTGCGAGGACGCCCGCGCCGACGTTTGCCGTTGGGCATGTTTAGGTCGTCGTTGGTTGGGACCTGCGGTATGATGATGGCAATCAGCTCGTCTCTCTTCTGATACTCTTCCACCGTTCCACGCTTGGGGTTGAACTTCATGGCGTGTCCGCCGTAGTTTTTCATGAGGAAGTCGAACCGGAGCTTGCAAGTCAAAGCTGACAGTGTCAGAACGGGTCCGAATATCTACAAGGGAATACCACGTATATGAGGTCAGTCTTGAAGCTATTCAATTTGTTTTGAATCTCGAAGTATATTTTCGACTGATTCATCCAAGCTAACCTCGAACTCCCTATGATTATGAGGAAATTTTCCAGTCGTATATACGCCCTAGTATGCATTTAGTTGAGAGGGTTAAACCGTTAGACCAACCCAAGACAATCAACTGCATCCTTATTTCTTGATTGATCAACTAGTTTGCAAACTCGCATTTGAATTGAAACGGTATTTCGAGTTTATTTATCTTGGAGACTTGGACGGTCACGGAGCCACAAATAAAAATACCTGTTTCTGGTTAAGTGTCGCAGCGATTTTCCCCCACGACTCCCACGAAGCTTTGCCCACATGCTCGAATGGTTTATCGTCAGCAGCCAGGATGTCCTTCAGCAACGCAATGTCGTGACGTGGTGAGAATCTGCATCGCTTCAAGGAGAAATTAGAGAAGCTGTTGCTGCCATTCTGCTCCTCCGATCCGCCTCGGTCCGGCGGCGACTGACCTTCCCCATTCGCGCCATACTCATCGTCACTATGTACCGACTCGTCCTGATCGTTTTCCTGCTGGTAACCGGGGATATCGCTGACCATAGGTAGTTGCAGTCCGTTAGGGGAAGAGTAGGCGCTGTACATGGAGGCAGATGAAGTCGGAGCAGGCGGACGCATAGAGCTGGACATCTGCGGATACGACATCATTGTCTACGAAACAATGCTATAATTAATCGTACAAAGGTTTTTAGGGGAGTTCCATGTTACATACCAGGACCACGAATGGGCTCCCCACGCTCGAGAATATGTAGATAATAAGAGTTTCAAAATGGAGTCTGCCTTTGCATGATAAAGAATTATGTTAACGTTAAAGACTAAAATGTACATTATAAAATGAAGAGAGGCAGAGAGACGATGCAAGATTGCGAGATCGAATGAACCAATGAGCACGTTCTGGAGGCGGGCAAAAATCAAGTACAAGCCGCATCTGCAGTACACGGCTTGTTTTGCCTGGTTTAGTTTCTCTAACACTGCCTGCGTTGCACTTTGAATAGAGTTTTGGTTCTGTGGCCCTGTTGGATTGATAAGCAATCAAGATAAAAACCGATCGTAAATTTATCGTGGTCCATTGTTTATTCGCAGCTATGCAGGACGAGCTGATTTTTCCATCACGATCAAGCTGCGCATCGGCATCCTCCTGAAACCATAACTTGCCGAAGCAAAATACAGTGGCACTGTCTACAAGCGCGTCGCGGGATGGAAATGACCTGAATGATATGCTGTGTACACAGTACGAAACAGTTTATCAAAAGAAATAAAAACAGAATCAGCGTCGAAGGTTACGCGATGAATAATAAGTAAGCGTCTAAGCGAGCTCGCCGAGCTCCACAAGTACTGCGACGAGGAAGGTTATTAATTAACTTAAAAAGTATACTGCATCGATATTCGCAAACGGTTGGCACGACATTGCTTGCTCCAGCTACAGGAAATGCGACGCATTTACACCCAGCGCGAACAAGTTTAAAGCTGGCTTTCAGCCGATAACGAACGGTAATAATATAGTTAGTTTTATTGATTTTCGCAGAGGCTGGCGAGTCGAAATGTACTCTCTGGCAATCTCTGCTCGCGCAGACTCACGTTGAAGCAACTCGTCCTTCCGTCTGCGTCAAGCGCAGTTGAGTTGGCCCGAGAGAAATTACATTGTAGGCCTGAATTCATATAAAAACATAAATATTCCAACCGCTGCACTCCTCTCTTCCTCTTTAACTCTTTCTGTCGAGTATACATAACCAGTCGGCAGAAGTTCCTAGCTAGCCATGTTACACAAATCGATAGTTGTTAAAAAGAAAGTGAAGGCTGGCGTGGTTGTGATTTGATAGTCGACGACTCGGCGGTATAGGCATTTCGGTCTAACGTTAACTTCCTCGTGTGCGGTCGGCAAAAAGAATCTTGGAGCCATCGTACTCATGCACTATGCCAATGGAAACACACAATAAGAGTGGATCTAACCAACGTTTAAAAATCATGTTGTCAAAAGCTATCAGTATTCTACATGAGGGTGATTACTGTAACTAAATTCCGCAAAAGAGTCTTCCGGAAGTGCAATAGTTCATGACTTGTATACGAGTACCTCATAGATGGCGCTACATTCGAGATGGGCTACAAACTAGAAAGGATCCGGATTTATTCAAACTTCCGAACAAACGAATTTTCGAAAGGTTCTTCAGACTCTATTACAATAGTTGAACTGCATAAAGGCACAAAAGGCGACAGGTAATAAACATCACGTCTGTTTCAAAAATTAACACAAGTTTCCACGACCCAAGCACAGAACGTGGCAGATCAGAAAGAAAGTCTTTGCTGGTTTGTTTACCATACCTTCATGAGAGATTAAACGAAATTGCGAGCAAGGGTAAGAATGGAAAGAAAAACACACCGTCTGTGCAGGGGGAAATTATAAAAAAAGGAAGCACCTGACATCAAGGGCAAGAACGTTTTCTCGGAGACTGGGTCCTCTTCTTAAAAGATGTCTAGCGGCGGCTTCAGTCCCGTAGTCTTCTTTCCCAGCCATAAAGCTTGCTGAATGGTCACACCATCAATCTGAACCGACATGTGGTGGGTCGTAGGGATCACAGAGAACTTTTTGCTTCCTGAGTTATATCTAAAAGCAGAGCAAAAGTTCAGAAACAGTACGTCCTACAAGAGTTTGTGCTGCCTTACTTGTACAACTTTTCTGTCATGGAATCGTCTATACGGGTGGGCCCAGTGCCGAAAATCTTGGTAGCCTCGTTGATGTCCGGGTCATAGACGTACACTCCGCGAAACTGACAGTTGGCGTCACGGAAGAGGACGAAGAAGTGCGAGCCCTCTTCGCAGCGGGCCAGCGTATCCAAAACTTTACGCTGCACGTCCTCGTTGACGATACCTGGCAAGCAGCAGTCGCGGATGGCGTTGTGGATTATCAGGCGATTCGACTTGGCACTTGGCTTCTTGAACAACTTGGGCCCTATATAAGGAAACTTTCGTCATGAGCTATCCACAAGTTTTTCCAGAGTCGCCATCTTGAAGACAAAGCCGGCTGGAAGAAACGAGACAAACCTGTATAAACTTCTTGACCAGAATTGGAAGACCCGGCGTCGCTGGTGGAATCCTGCATGGGCATTCGTCCGGGCGGAGAAAGCGCTCGTCGTCCACTACTCCCATTTACCTGCCTAGCTGAAGCGGCTGCTAACCGTGGATTGTGAAGGGACAGGATTGAAAGCTCTATAAAATGAACACAGTCAACGCTATGATCAGATGGACAACACTGCATGGTCACGTCCACTGACAACAGACACAGTGGACCTCGGCAAATGATTTCAACCAGATCGTTCTCTCGAGTGGCCCATGGTTTCATTATTATAGGCTGAGAGGGTGCGTCACTTGGGAAAAAAATCAGGGTGAGTTCATTTACTGACGTCCCACATGATTTTGCCGGCTTACCTTGGCCAAGCTTAAGGATGTCGCCCTGGCTGGAAACCCTCTTCATCGCAGTGGGTTCATGCGAAGTCGGGACGGAGACTTGATGGATAGTGTTGGCGTGGACCGACAGTGGTCTGGCTCGCCGTGCTTTAGGCTCTCGCAGGACGGTACCTTGACGAGCTGCAGGGTTGTCCTCCTTCTCGGCTTCTAACTTCCGCTTCTGGTACTGCTCGAAGACAGCCTGTTGTCGCAGCCGTTGTTCCTCCTTCTTGCGGTTGGCTTCTTCTAGACGTTGTCGAGTCAACTCGTTCTTCTCGGCATTCTCCTGCTCCTTCGACATTCGCGCAGCTTCCAACTCCGACTGACGCTTCAACTGTAACTGCATCAGCTTCTGTCGCTTTCGCTCCATGTCCATCTCCGCCTTCTATAACCCAATAACAATCATGAACCAGTTATCCCATTATCAGAAGCTTGCTGACCAGAAAAGATAACAAATTTCACCAACAGAATTTTTCCGGGCATAAAAATTGCTGAGCAAAGAAAAACGGTTGTCGAAATAATTTTGTAATCCCTTATTCGCCCATTAAAAACAATCGAAAATAATACTGCCACAAAAGAAAGATGTAGAAAAAAATTAAAGTCTTAAAGAAAACTCGTCTTTCCCCCTTTTGAACTTGCTAATTCAGTTTTCAGAATATTTGAAAACTTTCTCACGTTCTGTTCGATGATATCGAAACTAGTATTGGCATCGCCATCGTGGATATTCTCGACATTGCTGTTGGTGGAGCCAGGTGGTGAAGTGCTGTTACTAAGAGGGCTATGATCATGAGTAGGATTCAGTACATCCACCGAATTGACAAACTCTCGTTGGACGACAGGACTGCGCAGTCGATTGGTAATGCTATTGAAAGGGTTCACATTGGACATGACACTTCCGTTCTGTGCACTAGTAGCAGGAGGGATACGTATCACTTTGGGCTTTGTTCGAGCTTGAGGTAGATTCTTTTGAGAAGACGACTCGGCCAGAGAATCATCGGGTTGATCAGCACTCGGCTGAGCCCTCAACCTGCCATTCATGATAGAGGACTCAGACGAGGATTCGCCGTTGAGGGAGGCATCACGATCAACCGAGTTGATGCGCCGACGAGGAAGAGGTCGAGGAGGTTGGCGCGTTGAGTAGAGATTGTTGAGGGGAGCAACGGAAGGGGAAGGCGCGTGGCCGCCACCGTACTCCTCCTGTTCGTTCCACTTTGCCCTTCGGTTCGTTGGTTGTCCTGTACAACAGCCAAAACATCGTAAACCTTCCATTCTACATCTGCATACTTCTTTCCACTCGTGCAAAAGTTATTTGGAAGCTCGGCAAACAAGCTCAATAACATTGTTTGCCCAAGTAGCGCGCAAGTTTCCATTGTCATTGGCTGGAAGCCTGCGTCACTTGATAAAAGATCATGTCGATTAGCGCACGTTTCCATTAACGTTGGCTAAACCCAACCGCCAATCGGAAAAGATCTTGTGGGGTTTGCTGCCGAAGTCCCATTTAGAGTCTGTAATACAGGTATTCTTGATTCCCGCTCGGAAACCTGTACAAGCAGTGCTGTGGTGCACTTAATCTTACCCGGGGAGCAACTTTCCGAAGCTTTGGCTTGAGCACTTATCACAGTTTCCTTCTCTGTCTTATTCTCACTGATCTCCTCGTATACATGCTCCTCTTCTTCTTCTGACGCACCTCTGTGGTGACCAGCAGGAACGTGGCTAGACTGCATGAAGGCCGTCTCGCCCAGCTTGGCCGTCTGTCGCATCCAATCGAAGCCCTTCTTCGAGCGGTCATCTTGCTTCTTCCTTCGTTTCTCCTCCAAGGCCAGCTTGATGTTTGTCACCTGGGGATGGCCCGGCTGGATGTTGTTCTCGGGAAGGTCTTCAGCATGGTGTCTTTGGGTGAAGGAGTCTTCGCCCGAGTAGTTGGTCCATGTGTTGGTGTTGGGCAACGGAGCGAAGGCAGTCTTCTTTCCGGCAGTTCGTTCAGCTAACCGAGCCGACTCTTTCAGTAAACCGCTCAACGAAGACACGTGGAATTCCTTCTGAGCGAGAAGCATGATAGTCTCTATCAGAATCAGATGAGCGCGCTGCAAACAGACAATCATAAATCCGTAATTCTCATATTCCATATTTTCGACTAGTTACTGATTCCGTTTCCTTTCTGGTTATATACACTTGATTAACTGCAGAATTTAACGGAATTCGATTTCTTACCAGTCGAATGGGCCGGTTGAAGCCGAGATCGGTTTCTGTTATATCACTGTCATCTGCATAAACAGGTCTCAAACTTCTTTTATGGAGCAACTGCAAAACCTGGTCGTGCGTGAAATTGCAAAGCGCGGGGTTCTTGAAGATATTCCCAAGAGCAGAAGCGTACAGTTCCCCGCTTGTCAGTCCAAGAACGTAGTCTGGCTTCAGCAACTTATTGCCCTACAACCCGCAGAGCATAAAGCAAGCTGTATCTGGTTCAGCTCATGACATTAACGGAGTACACACTTGCATACCTGGCCGTCGGAATAATAGGGTTCCTTGAGGTCTTCGCGGATATTCCCTTCATGAGCAATGGACATCAACCACAGTAAGGCATCACGTTCTTTGGTCTGCAACAACACAAAACAGCGTGATCAATTATGCAATGATACAGAGACGTTTATACGCCGATAATCTTGATGGATGTCGCCAATGAGCCTGAAACCAACAGTCAATTTCCAACAGAGTTCCAACAGCTAGAGCGAACAGACGTTTACATGCAACGGTAAGCTTAATCGTCACAACATCCACAACAAACAGAGGAAGAAACAGAAAACGATCGCTTTTTGACAATATCAGGTTTCACAACTCGGTTGAGATGTCGATTACAGAAAAGAGTACAATCCCGCCGGTGCGAAGTATGCAGGTGCCAGGTGGCCGACAACCGGGCTTTTCTTATTGGACGGTCCTTTCGTGTACCTTCATACACGGCAAACAGCAGTTACTGCGGTCAATGTGTATGTAGGTAAGTGAAGGACTGCCGTCTGACCGACGATCTCGTTTCTCCTCACAATTACTGGTTTTACGACTTCAGTCAACCGGAAGGAATCTGATAGGCCATACAAAGCTCGGCTGACGGATGTATGGCGACAAATTCGTAGCGCGAAGTGAAGTGCATCGACGAGGAGCTAACTTAATTGCGATCGCAAATCACAAATTGATCGCGACGTAGGACAAAGTACCCCGACACAAGTTTTCCATTTCCTGACGGAAAAACCAACCAGCAGCTTGAAGCCACTAATGATTCCTTCCAGCAACTATAAACGAGTATTTTCATAAATCAATAGCTGCAGGAAGTTTTAACCCCTTCAACCTTTTCGCTCCGAGCAATTGGGCCAAGTTTGTGTACTTTTTAAGATAACCCCACATAAGAAAATTTTCCCTCGAATCAACAGAAAACTGCTAAAGCCCACGCTGTCCAGAAACTTTAGAAGCGTCGAATCAATGAAAGATAAAATACAACCGAGAAGTTTCTGCAAAGTCGGTTTCTGCGGATCTGTCTTCAATCTTACGTAAAAGTAAGCTTTTGACATTCTGCAGAAACACCGCGACATCAGAGTGATACTCTGGCGACATCATCAGATTTGATAGCGGCTTGCTGGCTCGAAAACCCACAGAGCAAGCTGCAAAAGAGCTACGAATGATTAGACAAGAGTCAGCGACATCATCGTCGAGATTGGAGATGGGCTTAAAAGGTGCGCAGCTGACGGAGGTTTCAAAGACTCAGATAGTCAAACTGCCTCACCAATCTTCCGTAACGTCGGAAAGCGCTCTTTCAGCGCTTATCTGGGGCCATTATAAAGTGCTTCTAATAAACCGTCGTGATTTGTCAACCGGCTAAACTGCTATACTGCTATCAATTCACCTGCTATCAAGCAACAGCTTCCACGCCTTCAATCAGCACAAAAGCAAGCGGAAGTCACCAACCACACCGATCTTCGACCATTCGGGCCAAGGACGAGCAACAAATTCCAGCTCAAAAACCACTGCCAGACTGATAATCAGGGCGATCGAATATCAGCTTCTATAGCTCAGAAATTTTTGAAGCGCGAGAAAAAGCTTGTCCTTTCGGGAAATTAATCCGGAGAATCCGAAAGGTATTCCCTGGTGCGTGGAAAAATAACTGTGGTTTGCTTCGGTCTGTGAATGACGAGGCGATGAAGCTCGCTCGAGGTTGGTTATCGATTAACAGAGAGCAGGGGACTTTCATCCTTGATGTTTCCTGTTGAATTAAATACAAGGTCTGACAATGGGCCAAAGTCCCTGTCTGTCAACAACTGCTGCACACAGCGAACCAATCGTTCCGCAAACCTATGGAAGGACCCATAACCAGTTGACAGCTGCGAGCAAACATCCAGCTACTGAATGACCGCTATCGGAAATCGATGGACCAAAGCGTTACGCTCGAATCCGATCTTTAACTCCACCTAGACCTCATTCAGCGTCAGCCGCACCCAAAAGAACCAAAATCCTTTCACCGCTTACCTCAAAGTGAAAATTCCCCATCACAAAATCAAAAGAAAAATTGAAAAAAATTTAAGGTGAAACGACAATTTCAAACTCGAACCGAAATATCGCTAGACAAAAGAAGCGAAGTCTGCTACGGGCTTTTGGCTCCCCAGGTCGTTCTGGTTATCCGCGATTTCCAAGGTAAACATTAATTACATTATAATCCACTTGAAAGCTTGCGTTAGAGCCAGTGCAATGCATAACGAAAAGCTGTCTAATAAACGAAGATGAAACATCTATACCTGCATGGTTCATCGGTGAACGTAATGCTAGTTGAACTCTTGGGCAATGGAGATGCGCGAGACAACGGGGACCTTCTCGAAGTACACGAACAAAGTGAAAGAGCGCTCGAAAGGTGGAATATTAACTAAAGTGCACTTTACAACTTTCTCCGTTTTCCACCGTCGGCCTCGTTGATTACAGAGGCCATGCGTGGGCGCTCATCTTCTATAAGAACGTCTTTCCGGTCTGAAAGCCGAAGAAAACAGCTGCAACACGGGGAGGGTTACTCAAGTACTCTCTTCGCATTCGCACCCACACTGCTCCGTTGAGCAAGCGTTACATCGAGCAGTTAAAAATCATTGGTTACACGATTATACACCTGTCGTCTTCTCGAGCAGTCACGTCACTCAAGCCTCAGCACAGTCTGCACTCCAACCTACGGAAGGAAAGTGGTGAACATAGACGATGAACAGCTCAGAAGACGATGATGTGCCTTATATCGTGCCAGATGCATTCCCGTCATCGATATGACGCATCTCAGCTGCGCAAATCAATAGCTTTTTAATCCTAAGATTCCCTTCACTAAGAAGATCCCTTGCAAAGCTTTCTTCCGGATGACCACACTAGGTCACAAATCAGTAATAATAATACGTCAAGAGATGGACGCTGAAGAAGACATGACAGCGCCCCACGGCGGAAACACGACTTCCTGCTGCGACTACAAAATACCTTCAGTAACGTTTTCGCCTGTCTTACAGAACGACACCCATCCTGAGGTATCACAGGGATGCTTGCAAACGGTCATCCGGCTGTCGTGATGAAGCCTTGAAAAAGAATGGGCCCAGCGAGAAGCCTAACAAGCAACCTGGAGCGGATCACTGCTAGTCAAACTTTCTCCAACGTTGGAGCAATCGATTCTGGTGGAAATCTCCTCTGAAACATGGAAAATTACACAAGGGCAAACGTGCATATGCCTCATCACACTGATCAGGAGCTGCCCAACAAATCCCAGCACACATGTTTGTACCGACTACCGAGATATCCATACCATGACAAAATCACAGAGGTACCGTATCGTTGTAACTTGTAAGACGAAGGTTGGTGTAAACTTACCTTGGCACTACCTTCCTCCTCAGACATGGACGGAGATGCTGATGCGAAGCCGTTGTGATGAGAATGCTGACGGAAGTCTCGGTCAGTAGTTCCAGCCATCGTGAAACAGTGCGCAGTATGGCAAGTTCAGTCCATCGTATTAGGGGACAGGGAAGACTAGGCTGAACTCGAAAGAAGAATGCGCGAGAGGTCTAATTAGGCTCGCACAGAACTGGTGAGGGTATCTTGAGATCTTGAGGTATTCTCGCAAATAGTACCTGCAACATCAAAACACACTCGGTCAGTATGGTGGAAGAGATTATTTCCGTGCTCCGCATGGCTGATGGTTAGATCAACGGTCCACGATCCTAACTGACGACCACCTGCTTGGAAACCACATCTGTGAAATAAGTTCTGCGTGCTCCACCGGATCCGCAAACGCCAGAAAACGCACCTGAACGAGGCAACAAATGTTTCTTCTCACGGCATTCACACAGGGATATACCTTGGAAGATCGATGTGATACCACAGATATCAAGCTGGTTAATTCTTCAGGAGGAAACCACGGACTGCACCAACACCTCCAGCCCGTCGACCGTAATTCTTCGCCAGCTGCTTTTGGTATGATGTTGCAGTGATCGAACGCTGCACCACAAGTTTTACACCGGGAAGCCAAGGTATGAACTTGGAGGATATAAGGCTAGTCTCAAGATGACACCAAAAGCAGGATCAAAGTTTTCTGGCAAAAAATTCGGATACAGTAATCATACCAAAATCTTTTTTTCCGAAAACGACACCCCGAGGGCTTGCGTGACAGCTAAGGCGCCCTAGTATATACGCAGCACTCTGGCTAAGGAGCCTAAGGTTACTTACTCCTCGCAGAAGGCCACCTCATTTACCTGAGATTCTTACCGACTTCCGCCTCACGAGATTATTATTCCTCATCTTACAACGAAGCACGGAGATATGGGAACGAGGTTCACGGAACAGATCCCAACAGACCATCGTCCTGTAAGGGAAATTTTCCACAAATCGTAAAGAGTCAGCCTGCTGAAGCTTCCATCGAAAGTAGTTATACGTAACATATACTGTACTGTAAAAACGTAATCGTCCATGGAGAGTAACAACAACTTCGGCAGGCGGCCAGTCAATATAACGAGATGAAGAAAGTCTAGAAAGTGAGTCGCCGATAAAGCCCATTATACACTCGTAGTCAAAATGGAATTCGTCTGCCTGCAACGTTCCGTCAACTTGCCAACGTCCTATATGGTCGTTCAGCCCGAGCATCCTTTGCATCCACAATGGACGCACTGCACCACTTTCTCTTCTTGCATCTTTGTCTTGGGCACTCTGCAGATACAGTTGGTTCCGAAGTTGGTGTCCCTCGTCTGAACACATCGAAGACAGCACAAGTTCTCGTAGCCAGCCTTCTTCCACTTGGCCACCAGGTTCTTGTCGGCGATATTCTCCTTCAGGCAGTAATCATACAGCTCCTTGCTGATGGCTTCTCGTTTGTAGTAGAGGTCAAAGATGTATCGGGATTTCTGATGGTGCAGCTTGAAGATGGGCCATAGTGCTTCCACTTTGCGTTTACCTTCGTGAGGCTCGGCTTCTGCTTCTCGCATCTTCTTGTCCAACTCTTCGAGGGTGGGCTCAATCAAATCCCATCCTTCAGGAGGCGGCTTAGTACTGCGACGGATCTTGGGCATGGCTACAGATGACACAGTCCGGTTGGAATGCACATTGTACAATTACAACCACGTAAGTAACACAGTAAGTACCATAAGTACCTTCAGCAACGCTTCGAAGTCCGATGCGGCGGATTCCAAATCTCCCGCGATTGAAGCTGTACCTCACGAGTGATCCGGATGGTGTGGTCCCTGAGAACGGAAACGACTTTGGCCAAGGTTCGCCCGCGAGAGATCTGTCCAGATCATGAAGTATGAAAAAGCGATAAGTGACAACTCAAATTTTCGAAAAATTGATTTTGATTTTTTGAAATTTGAACACTGAAGAGCAGCAGTACTTCGCCGTCTGCAAACAACGGCCTGTCAAAATGCGCCATGACTCTGCACCCGCCGTAGTTTAGTGAAGAACGCCCATCGGCAGTTACGCCGAGAGTGGGGGATCGAGCGACGATCTAACTTCTTGCGAATCATCAACTACAGATAGATAGATTTATTGAGCCTCAACAATCTAGTTGACGGCTTCTTGATCGTCAGAAGATAACGAAACATAACGAAACATACAGTACTAACAGCTTTGGCAAGTGGAAGCGATCAAGACTAACTTCAGAGATTGACACATCGAGATTACAATCCGAGATCAGGCACCAGAAAGGAAGTGGAAACCTCGCACAACCATAGCAGGGAGAGCTAACTACCAAACAAGGAATGAGGGAGCGTTCTTTCCGCCTTCGTCCAGGTTCTCACTCGTCCATTTCCATGTCCGACTGGCTCCGTCGTTCCCGGTTTGATGCTCGAGCTGGTCCATGTGTGTGGTTGGGTTTTTGCTGTCCGTCGCGAGGGTCTTCTTCGGCGACTTGGGCTCGCCCTCCGAACCTGGTAATACCGACGACAGGTTGATCCACCTGGCTCGGCGGGTCCAGGTTCTGGTGGCTTTTCGGGGGCCACCCTCCTCCTTAGTTCCGGGGGCAGTCTCCTCGTTGTCCGTCACTAACACATCCACTTCCCTGGTGGCCGCCACGTCCACTGCTATGTCCACTGCCACGTCCACTGCCTCGTCCACCGCCCCGTCCAGCGCCATGGCCGCCCTCACGAACACCACCGCGTCCGTCAGAGCGGCCATAAGCACCGCCACGCCCACCGTTGCCCCGACCTCGGTTTCTGTTTGAGTTACAGTGTTGAGGCGGTTAATTGCCGAGGCGACGGTGATCGGTGGGCCGATCGACCCCAGGTTGGTCTTCACATCCGGTCGACCCGTACCGACGGGGCTGTTGGTTATCGTTGATGCATGGTAGGAGCTGGCTTGAGAGACGCGAACGCTGGACGGCTGGATGGCCGGAGCGCCAGGGCTGATGGATGGGGCAGCTGGTTGGGTCGCTGTCATCCCCTGTAGGATCAGCCACTCATCGGCCGTGAATCTCGGTTGAGCGAGAGTTCCCAGCAGAGGCGTACCCGCGGAGGGACCGAGGGAAAAGCTAAACGGGTGTCCTAGCGGGAAACCCATAGGAACTCCCGTGGTCAGTCCTGACATTTGGTAAGGAGCATATGCTCCAATCATTCCTCCAAACATGCTGAAGGGGAAATTCATAATTTGATGCTTTTACGATTACAGAGATACTTTACTGTAATCGTAATGGCGCTACAGTCATATTCTGTTTAGGGGTACGAGGCTGATTTTAACATGAGTTTGTGTTTGACAACTGATAGGCAGCTTGAAGCCTACTTGATGACGTACTTTCGCATGGTCGACATGGTCTGATGCAGTACCACATTGCCAATTTTCCAATTACTTTCTCCTTCGCTTTGTGTGATATTTCCATCCCCCAACCATGCCTTCCCTGTCTAAGCTGAAGATTGCATCTCAGGTATTCAAGGAGCTATCGATGGATGCAGCTCTCCACGATGTGAAGAATGGGCAGAGCCTCAAAGGTGCTGCGAGGCTGCATGGAGTTAGCCGTACAACACAAACCGGACACAGAGCCAAGAACCAACTAGAGTCGGAGCTCCAACTAAGTTTCCTTCCTGAGAAGAAGTCCGTATTGCTGACTTTCTACTATCCTATAGCGATCAAGGCATCCCTGTGAACCGATACCACTGCTCGCAGCTGTTTTCTGAAGTCGCCACTGGGCTAGATGTTTTTGCAATCATATCACTAATCCAGCGCATGTGAAAAACGATTATTATTGTTGTTTCTTAAAATTTCAGGACTTAAGTGTAATACTATCAGCGATAGTCTCTTTCGCCGTTTCCTCAGGCGCCACCCATAAAAATCACTCCGTGTCACGCATTCTTCCAACAGAAAGAAGAATCGAGAGTGGACCACGGAGCGCTGTGAGGAATACATTTCCAGGCTGCAAGACAGGATTCCTCGATCGACCAGAGCAGGTGTGGAATCTAGACGAGACTGCTTTCAGCACATCGGAGATGTTTGATCGTGTAGTGGTAAGTGCTAAGCAGATTCCGTCCCAACTCGACGGAAATGAAAACGAGAACGTCACCCTTTTACCTTGTGGAGATGCTTCTGGGACTCAGCTCAAGTTTCTGGCGTTGTAGGCGGGAAAGCTGCATGTAAAATCACGACTCGATGATACTTTTGGGCTCTGCTACCATGCCGTAAACCCTTCCGGATACATGGACCAGATTCATTTCGCTAACCATATCCAAGACAAACTCAGCTGTCACTAAACTCAAGTTATTGTTAAAAAAAAGTGATTAGAACTTACTACAACCTGATAGTTTTCAGATCTGTGTTTAGGATGCCGTCTTTGTTGATGGTTGTTTCTCGCACGTAAATAACCTGCTGCTGACTCGCTGCTGTAAGGAGTTCCTCCAGAAAACTGGAACAGAACTGGCCATTTTCTGCCTACCAACCGGTCAAACTAACCACCTTCAGCCATTCAACGTTTCGGTATTTAGCGGTATCAAGAAACGTTGGAAAATGTACCTTCGCGCTCGCCGTCCGGTGAAAGGAGGAATGGTAAGCTCATTCTAAACTGAAAGTTATGTTTATTTTGCTTGCCTGGTGTCACCGAAACGAAATAACCAATTAGTTGTTCTTCAGATTACCGAAGACAATCTTCTGTCTCATGTCGTCACGTTGTGGTATCACACCGAAGGATGTCCTGAAAAGTTTCATTCCAACGCTGGACAATCCCTCAAATCAGGGTTCGCCAAAGGTGGTTCATATCCATTCAGCCCTGATGTTAGAGTATTAGAAAGACAGTGAAGGCCTATCATGATCCCAACCTTAGCAGCAGCGAAATCCAGAATGCTCCAGTGCAAGACTTTGGCCCACTGTTACAGTTGCTGCGCGAACAATACGGCATACAGTTCCACCTCCCAGATGTGTCAATTCAAACGCTTGATTTTGTGTCGCGATGACCCATCTGTTTACTACACGGTGGACCAAAACAAACGAAATATGGCAAGCCATTCAGCACAAGGCTGCCATGCAATATCAGATATTCTATCAGTCAGAAACGTGAACGATCGACTTAACTTCTTTCAGCCATATGATACAAACCAGTGGCTCTAAAACAGTTTCGAATAGTACTTGCCTTCACCTGAGCCCATCCTCGAACAACCCATTTGAATGCATCGAGAACATTGATAGACTTAGTGTATTCAGAGCCGTTACTGGAGCTATACAGATCCGTTCGTCGATGTTCAGCTTTGTACCTTTGCTCGTACTTCTTGTAAGACGCTATGACTCCCTTATCCAGAGGTTGGACCTTGCTCGTCAGGTTAGGCGGAAGGAAGACTACTTTGACATTGGACCAACACGATGCGCTGAGAAGTTGTCGAGCAGCAGAACGATTTTCCGTTTTCGAGCCTTCATGCTGTTATTCAAATTAGTTAGCCATTCTTTGAAATATCAGTCTTCATCCAAGATGTTGAGTTCGAGTACCAGCTGAAGCCGGCTTTCTGGATATCCAACTTGACTTTCGTGAAAATTCGTGGCTTTTTCGAATTTCCGATCACAAGAGGTGGTAACTTCTTTCCGGCGGCGCTACAGCAAAATAGAACCGACAATCTTTCCTTATTGACTTTTCCACCTTTTGTCTTCTGTCCTTTTCGTGCAGGAGTTTTCCTTTGGCAGAGCTCGATACTGGGTTCCCAATTCATCACAGTTGAAAATGTCTTCGTTGCGGTAGGGCTGAATGATCTCAGGAACGTCGTTAGCTATCCAGTTATCGGCAACCTCTTGGCTAGCAGCAGCTTCTTCACCTACAATTTAAAATCATACACACTTAAAAGTAAGCAGAAGAAAGCGACCTGCAATAATTTAAATTACCATGCAAAGTAATGGTTTTGAGATCATTTCGTTTCATAAACTTTTGAATCCATCCGTTTCTTCCAGTGAATCCCTCGATCTGGAGTCGTCTTGCGATGTTCAAGGCTTCCTGTTTCAGATCGTTTCCCGAGATTGGCATGTCACGCTTATTATTTTCCTCCACAAAGTCCAAAAGAATCTCTTACACTTCTTCAAACTCTCGCTTTCGATGAATTTCCATCGAAGTTTTGTCGTTCTCCTGAACTGACAAAAAGAACTCTCGCTTTTTTTCCAGCCTCACGGCTGTAGTTCTGGATTTGATATCAAACAGCCTCATCACCTCGTTCATACAGGTCTGAAACATATTAGGAAGTTCAGACCGAGACAATAAGTACGACAAAAAAGAGTGCAGTGATTCAGTTTCCGTCGAGGGTTAGACTTACCTGTTTCGGATACAATCGCTGAATTTCCTTCTTTTCCTTCAGAGTCAATCGTTTCCGCACTCGCCCATCAGTGTTAACCTCCATCTTGGTAGCCATCGTTGAACACAGGTACGATATTAGGAAGATTCTAGTAATGTTGAACAATATATGCAGCGATCGAATAAACAGTATGCAAACGCTCAACAGGTGCTGGATGCACGGTTACCACGATTCAAGTAATCACTTGCATTTATTCAGTTCTTTTAGTGGCCTGCCATGTGTTTGGTCACCCACACTGTGATTCGCATATCACGGTCAAATTAAAGCTGTTGACACATCTCGGAGGTAAAACTGTAAGTGATGAAAAAGATTTGGTCGAGGTGAAGCAATTTATTTTGCTGAAGCAAAGAGGCATTAGCTCGCGTGCCGTTCTTGCTTGCACCGTATAGAAGGACATCTTCGGTGAAGCTCCGAAAAAGCTGCGTTGCGTGAAAAACATACAGCTTTCTTTGGCTGCTGGTGCCCTGACTACCCATCCTGGCTTCGTCGCCGAACTGGAAAAGAAGAAGCTGAAAAGACTGCCAAGAATGCTGCTACAGCATTGAAACGGAAGGCCTCTTCACGGCCTGTGAAAGAGAAAATCAAGAAGACTCGCGAAGCTTGGTTGTCGGGTGCGGATTCTGATAAATACTGTTCTTTGTTTTTGTGTGGACTAACAAGGATAATTTGTCCCTTGTTTTCGCTCTGATATGACCATTCACTATGTGGATGTGCTGATGTCAATCAGGGCAAAACGTAACTTCATGGGAAGCTCAGCTGGCATGTAAAGCTTAAACCGCGATATTAGAAGATGCTGCAGAGCGAAATTGCAGTTCGGTATCAGCTTCAGTGTGAGTAAGATGGAACGCACTGTGGTGCCACCCTATACCGCAACTGTGTCCGAATTCTGACGCGAAATTTGCTGTGTCGGAATAATGTCCTCTACCTCGTATAGTCGATGACGTAACAAAAATTCGCTCGACCTCGATATTAAGCATAACACAATCAATCAACCGCTTGACATGTGTACCACCTTCCGGCAGGGCGAAGTACTGCTGCTCGTCAGTGAATTTGAGCGACTCATGAGTCGCGTCCCGATTAGCTCAGCCATTCTTTTACGTCATTTTTCTGCGAATACAATTTACGCAAACACGTTAACGAAATCCAGTTCGAATCATCAATTCTGTCTTTTCTGGAAAAAACTCCCCACTTCCGAGTGTTTGGGACTGACTTGGGCTGAAGACAGTATTCGTATACACGTCTGGAACTTTTTGGAGGGTCGGGAATCGGAAACCGATCGCATACCGTGCGGCATACGACGATGTGGTAAACGCAGTATACTGGAATATACTGCGCAGGTACGAAGTACGAACGGGCATTTCGATTGATCTTCCAGAACTCAGTCTATGTGCACACTAGGTAGACTATGCTATGTGGAAGCAGAACTAAACCAGCTCGCGCGCCATGATCTGCTAACCGTAAACACTCACTCTACATTGCAGGTGCTGTACGACGGCTGACGATTGTGGTCGGAGCTCGATAACGAAGCTAAACGTATCTTCTATCAGCCGAGTGGAACAACTACTCACTGCTGTATATGAACTTGAACTCGGATTTCGCCTTGCATCCCATATCGGCGGATCAAGATGGCATTACTCCCAGTTTCTAATGACAAAACTGCTGCAAATGCGGATGGCGATGTGTTCAAAACACCCATGGTACCGAAGAAGCGGAAGAAAGTGTTGGAAGAGGAGGTTTATACGGAGGTATTTCAGGTTGCTAATTACCATTGTGTAACGGTAACCTGTGGCTGACAAAAGGCATTACTTTTAGGAATTGGAGAAGATCATCCAGCGAGACTTTTTCCCGGACCTGAAGAAACTTCAAGCTCAGAACGATTACCTTGACGCCGAAGCGAGAAACGACGTGGCCAAGATTCGCCAGCTGCAAATGCAGTATCGTCCTACTCCTAAACGACCCAACACTTCCGCCTCCAGCATAGGTGCTTCTCCGCTAACATTCGAAACTCCGTCTACCTTCGAAACTCTTCCGTCACCGTTAACCCGTGCAGCGTCCAGAGATAGTGACCCTTTGTCGAAAGACTCCAACCCTATTCCTTCAAAAGCTCCAAGTGGAATAGAGAACCAAACAGCTGATGTAACAGTCGAGAAGAAGATTGGTCTTGATGCATATCTGACGAAAGTCACCAGTGAAGACAATGCTTCATTCGATGAAGTTATGGAAGAAAGTGACAAGAAGCATCGCAGTCGATACCCTTGGCTGTACGAAGAAGATCAAAGCAAGAAGTTCAAGAAGCCTATGGTCCCCGCGCTGGCTATCAAAGCGGAAGGAAACCACGCTATGATGATCGAATACGAAGTATTGCCCAACTCTGTGGATACGTGGGACTACCGAGCTCGAAACAACGTCATGAACAACCCTGAAGGTATGCACAGTATGGCTTGTCTAGGCTACAGCACGAAAGATCGTCTGTCAGACTCGGCAAGATTGTTTTCTCAAGTGGCGCGCTTGTTTGGGGGTATTGGCTGGAAGCGTGCGCCGCTGCGGAAAATGGTCTTGCCGAGTTTGTTTGCCTGGGTTCCAAGTGT
Organism: Ramazzottius varieornatus; assembly: GCA_001949185.1. Classification (NCBI taxonomy): domain Eukaryota; kingdom Metazoa; phylum Tardigrada; class Eutardigrada; order Parachela; family Ramazzottiidae; genus Ramazzottius; species Ramazzottius varieornatus. Next base: position 729,785 of record BDGG01000012.1, on the reverse strand, counting down.
TGAATGGAATGTATTCGCTCTCTCTTTATAGGAGCTGAGTTTACGGCAGCCGAGCAGGAAGTGCGGGACACGCAGAAGATTGTCGTCCAGCACCACAATACCCGTTTCAAGTGTGATCCATGGAGGGATGTCGATGTGAGCCCAGATACTGCCGCCGTTGCTGCGCTGGGCAAGATAGGTCCAGACGGCAAAGAGATCCTGCCCAATGCCACGCCGAAGGTGAACGGATATTCGTTCATGCCATCGCCTTCTCCCATGCCAGGTACGGTCTAACTTTGATAGCACAGTGCTCTATGGGTGGACCAGTAGTTAACTGTGTATGCTGCAGGTGTGGGCGAGTCGCCGATGATGACGTGGGGAGAGATCGAAGGTACGCCATTCGCCCTCGATGCTAGCGATACCCCGATGCTTTCACGGACTCCCGGTCCTCAGTTCAAGATACCCGATGTTCCCGAACGCGACAAACTTCATCACGAGTTAGTCGACACTGTCGGCAGACGCCATCGAGTGAAACGTGAGAATGCTCTGCAATCTGTGCGATCGCTAGCTGCGTAAGTTTCTTCCGTATCTGTAACGATTATGACATGGTGCTTGCAATCATTGATCTTCCCTTTTACAGAGCGACTCCGAAGTTCGGTTCTGCCCTGTCTGCCGAAAGGTTGTCGGGACTATCTCCCGCCGCGCAGAGGTTGGCCACGAAGCGGCTAGGTATCCGGCTGGGAACGGACAAAGTTCTGTCGGCCAGCTACACGCCTAGCCCCAAACGTTCCTCCAGGACCCCGATTGGCTCTTCGCGAGGATCGGTCACTCCGATAGCCAGAACGCCTGCTACTCCATCCATCACTGACAACTTACTCGACATTCGAAAACCCGCTTCGTCTGGAAAGTGATCGCTGTGTTCTGTGATGCTTGTCCCGATCCAAGTACAACGTTGTCTTCTGTATATAAGGGTGATATTTGCAGTTAACGCCTGTTTTCTGGTATGATTTTTGTATAGTTGATTTATCAGACATTGCATGAATTCCATGTATCGGTTAGCTAAAAAGTGCTATGTGCTTCTCGTTAGCTGGGATCGGAATGGTTAATCTCTGCCAGCAAGCAACAGAAAACCTATGCCTCGTTGGATATCCATTAACTACACGTTGCTCGAGAAATCTAAGGGCACGAGACTCTGCAGCAATCTTCACTTTGTTTGACCTACGGCTGTTGAAGGTACACACCAGTGTACAAGATGAATTGCAAAGCGGAAACTCATTCGTTTCAAAATACATAAGCGTGACGCCCTCTGTAAATTGGGGTGTGATCTGCTACATTCAATGCGGCAAGCAACTTTCGCATTTTACAACTATCGATATCGTATTGTATTGTACCTGAGGATCGCGAGGAGAGCCATAAAGCTACGTGGTTCCGCACTAAAGCTTACACACATCGAAGGTACGGTTGGTATGCATGGTCGATATGGCCAAAAGCTAAACTCGCAGCTTTCTGCGGTTTCATTGGCCCACTTTTTGCTGCGGACTGCAACTCTGACATTACGACATTCATCTAAATCGAGCACTGCTATTTCAGCGTACCTCGGAGAGCAAACAGTGTTACAAAGACGCCTCAGACTTTTGAGTGCTACAGCAGATCGCACGTTTGAACAGGAGAAATCCTCGCGTGGGGCTCTCGGTGAGATACTTGACTTTCAATTGACCGCATAAGTCTATTTTATCTCACCTTGGTGTTCTTCACCCATCAGTAACACTGAGCGGCGCGCACCGATATTTCCATCGAGTATCATGGGGCATGACGATCCAAAGTCATATGAGAAGCTGGCTACGATGCGAGCAGAACTAAACCAGAAGAAGTCCCTGTTGCGCGAGCTTCTAAAAGGAAACGAGGAACCCCCTACGCCTTTTCGAAGACTGTTGTTTAGCTCGGCGATATGTCATACCATTTTGGGAATCGGAGGAGCTATCCTGCTTGGAGTGCTGGGTAAGTCTTCGAATGAAGACATGAAGATTTTGTTCGGTACTGAAACGAAATATGGAGAAATCAATAAAGGGTTGTGGGAAAAATGAACTGAACCAGACCGCTATATCAAGCGGCGCATCTCTTCGCTGGAAAAGTGCGCCACTTGGAAAATAATCTGGTTCAAAATTTGCTCATGGCTCAAATCATGTACGTTTGCTTTAGGTATGACGACAACTGGTGGAATCCTGACCGCCTGGGAAATCCTTTGCGCGTTCGTGTTCTGGGCTGCTGTGGCGCAGACGAAGTATAACTTCCTGCAGCAAGCGTCAACTAGGCCTTCCGACGACAGTCTGCAGAAATTCAAGAAGCTACTCTTTTACATCACGATCCCTCTTCCCTTCTTGGCGCTCGCTACAATCATCCAAGCCGCTGTCCTCCTGTCCAACATTGCCACCTCGAATAACTATTACTACTTCTACGGACCCATCATGTACATGTACATCGGTCTTGGATCGGGGAACGCGGCACTAGGTCTTCTGTCTCTCATCATCAACCTCGTTCTTCTGAAGAAACTTTACGACGCCTACAAGAATGAAAATGCCGGCACACTAGAAGAAACGCAGGATACGGGACTGGTGGTTGAACAAGAAGGTTCGGTACAACAGTTGGCTGTTGCGGACTTAACTTACTTGGCCGCCAACACCGAGTACTCACGAGAGTCTCCTGTCAGTGTTGTGTACTCCTACAAAACAGCCGACGGAACGACGGATGATGCTCACGGCAGTGAGGTCTTCTCATCCAAAACAAGTGACATCTCGTCAAGGAGTCCCATTTACCAGTCAAACCGGACTGAGCTCAAGTCACCATTTTCGTACAAGGGATTTCGCGACTCTAAAAACTCTATGTCGCCAATCATCACCGAAGTATAAGCGTTCAAGAGAGCAGTCAATATCTAATAAATAAAAGTACAGGACAGTCCGTTCAGTCTTCCGGATGCCCATTCAACTCCTCCTCTTCATCTTCGATCTCAGGCATGGGAAACCTCAGAACGGCGGCAATCCCCGAAAGTTGGCTGAGGGACTCTCCGGACACATGCATGGATGAGAAGATCTTGACTTCACACCCGTTCTCCTTCGCGCTCTCTACCAACTTGACGTACCTCTTCCTCAAGTTTACGTTCGAAGATCTACAAAGAGAAATCGCACCATTGTTATTCACTACGCAGTGTTTATGGAAAACGCCAAAGAATACCAGTAAAAGTTGCATTTACCTGAATAGCTCGTCGGATACGAGCAGAAGCTCCAAAGCTTGACTATTGTTTGCCTTCTCCACGTGATTTATTCTAAAAAGAATAATTCTCAAGTTTGAGCTGTCAAAGTTAAAAGAACATAATTCTGTATTTACCCGTAATACGCTCTTGTCGGATCAGTATGCATCATTTGATAAAATGCATCTAAAGCTTTGACTTCTCCAGCGGCCTTCGTCTCCGATAGCCTGGTTGCGAGGTTTGGGTCCGCTAAAAGCTCTGCAGAACAGAGCTAAGTACAACGGCATTGCATCGAGCGATTCTGTGCTTCAAGGTTCGCACTTACCTTTGACAGAGTGCTTGAATCCAGAAGAGCAGTGGGACAGAACAAATTTCGATTTGTTATCCGTAATCTTTCTCTCGTCCATCTTTGACGCCCATTGGAGCATGTATTCATGGAGTTGGTCTTTGACGAAGCCAGGACTGGCTAGGATCACGCACTTCACGACAGAGAAATCGATGTGCCGAAGGATGCCCTGTATTATGGCATCGAAGAACTTGTGGAGACCCTGTAAGAATGATCCATTGTTGTCATACCGAAAAGTATTCCGAGGGTACAGATCAAAGTAGTGATACCTTTTCGTGTTGCTGTACTATTCCTTTCCTCTTCCGTGGAACTGTAATGTCGATCTTGGCTCTTACTATCGTCATACTGGGAGTGATGAGGCAAATGTTGGCCAGACCCTCCTGCATGACCACAGCAGCAAGGTCGGCATGCTTTGTCACATCGGTGGCGAAAACTGGAAGATATTCAGATCAGCCATGATGGTACGGTGGTGAACCGCAGTGCGTCGTAACCTACTTAAGCGATCGAGAGCAACACTGTCCCACAAGTCCTTGTGGATGGTGAAAGGACGAGTTAATTCCAGGTCGATCGTATGATAGGCGCCCAGCTAGAACAATAGAAAGGATCATTACAATACGCAGTGGACGTCCACTTCCGGTCAGCGGATAATGGACAAACCAATCAAACAAGACTTGCGGCCCTACATTATTTGAGTGCCACAAGACCTCGCCACGTATAACAGCAAATCGAACGGTTGATTGCTCAACTTGATTGAATCAAATACGCATGTACTGTCAACCGTACCTTAACATAGTCATTTTCTTCCATATTTCTTCCCTTAATCCGGAGCATTCCTGCTTGAGTATCGAACTCAACATTCTCGACGGCCAGTGTTAGCGACGTTCGTACTCGCATACTGTTGGATGATCCCGTGGCCGATTCCTGATTGACTTTCCTACGGATTTACGGTTGTTGAAGAATGGACTATCTTCCTTCGTTCGGACGGTACGAACCTGATGGTGGAAGCATGGATCTGATCTCCTACAGCTATCAAATTGTAAGCCTGCCACATATCCTCGGCCTCTTCGCAGATGATTTTGACGCGCCTGGAATCGAAACACAACAACGTGACGAACGGTGAGAAGAGAATGCGAATGTTCCGCCGGTAAGCTTACCCTTTGCCATCCCTATCAATGTACTTGTTGACAAGCTTCATGCTGGCTTAATCCGTCGTGTTCTCCAGCTAAATACGAAGATCTGGAGCCAGCACGTATCCCGGATGACAAGATCAAACCCAACAAGACTGAACAAAATTTCGGACAAAATCTTCAAGATGCGATGCGACTGCGGAGTGCGTCACATAACGTGTACCGTTCGGCCTGGCTTTATTATGGTATGGAGACTTGATTGATTGAATTGGTACGCTTGGCTGGCTTGATCTTTGATTGTTTTGGTACCATACGGCACGCATGTGCAAGTCGGTATACTCACTGAACATAGTCGTGAACCCGCGACCAAGTTCTTCGCACTTCTATTGAAAGCTAGGGTCAGAAGGAAGGAAGTCTCTCGGATGTCACGGAGCCTGTTTTCGGAAGTCGGAGTACAAAGCAGGCCTCGGACTGGACACTTTCTGTTTTGGGTGAATATAGCATGTTTCGGTAAGGGCGTGGTTTTCTCACCGGTTCACGGCGATAATCAAGGTTTTGCTAGCTGCAAGGCTGTCTACCTGTTCGATGAGCTCATATTTGTCTGTATATGGCATTAAATATGAGCGCTATACCTGTAAGTTTAGTTGCGCAAGAGGAAAGTTGAACCAGGGTGTGTTCTGGCTTTCGCTGTAAATTAAGCGCTGTTTCGTCCAAAGCTTGACTCACAACATTTTCTATCTGGCATAAGCACGGCATGTATTTCGTTGCAGGCTGATCTTTGTGTCCACCTGTTCTGCCACAATGCGAGTCTCAAAAACCAGCCTAACTTCAATATACCCACTACCACCCTGGAGAAGGCGGACTGTGCGCGACCGGATGCGGCAACTTCTACACGGCCCTCATATTTCAAGAGAAGAGTTTGAGTAAGTCATTTGCTATGCAGTGTTGTTGATGGAGAAATGTAATCCGGTCAGTTGAACGGACTGATCGGCAACTGTATTCTTTCGTTGATGCGTTTCTTGCCGCTGTCGACATCCGTCTTAGTAAGGTTGTTCAATGTTTTCTTTTCCTGTCTTCAGAAAAGCTTGGTCGTAACGAAGCCCCGCGTCAAGAAGAAGCATGACAACGCCTATGCTTGACCATGAGAATCCTATCACCAAAGTCTCTGGCCTTCGACTTTGTGGATGCCTTTTGGGTAAGTCTTGAATAAGCACTTGAAGTTGATGCAAAGTGATTTCGACGCTTCGCACAGCAGAACGTGCATGTAACGATAGCAAGGCAATTATTAAACTGTGACTAAACAAGCACTTGTACTTCATTAGAAATTCCACGTGGCCTCTTTTTGTCAAAGGCTTTCCGGTTGGTCGGGATGATTCACCCGCAGTGACATGAGATTTCATCAGATCGAGGGAAAAGACCGTGGAACCAGAATAGCACCTGCTGTGCTGTGGCACTTTGCGAGATAGAGGCTTAATTATCGATCGATCTTACTCTGCTAGTTTTTAGGATGTTAGGCGTACATGCAAATTCCATAGGCAACTATGAGTCATCCGCGCCAGATTCTTGCAGCGCGTCACGTGGTACGCTTTAACAGAAGAAAGAACCGCGCTGAGGAAGTCTCTCTTCATTCGAAAGTGTATCGGGTTTCAAGAGGAGGGCTTATCGGCCATTCCGACCACTCTTCCTCTTCGTTACCGTCCTGAGCTGTAATTTACCCGGCAAAACACTGTGTGAAAATACAAAAGCTGACGGTACAGAAGTAAAGAACTCATTGCCACAGTCCGTCCGCGCTGGGGGAAACTTGAGAAGCTTAGTCAGGTATTTTCCTTCTTTTATTCATCGAAGCTCAACAAGTACCGGCAAAGTCTTTCCTCTTTTCATCATGCTTAGCAGATACTGCGATAGTTTTTCTAGGGCACAGTAAAGTTTTACTGCGAGCCCGATTGGAGAGTATTGATACTGTTGAAGGAATGGGGAATACCGCGTGTGTCCAGTCGAGCCCGAACCGTCGAGGTTCGCCGCCTCCGCTCAAACCACGATATGCTGCTGCCTTGTGCAAGGAGGACGATACTGTAAGTACTTTTCGTTAGTCTTTTGTCCACTTGATATGGTTTCGGAAAGGCGTTCGAACAGTTTCTGGAGTTTGAGATAGCACGGACTTCCGTCTTTGATGTGTGTTCTTCGCTGGGTTCCTTACCCCGATCACTTCGCGCACTTGGGTCTGTCTGTCTGGGTCTTGAGGTATCACGTGGTATCTTTGGGTCACGCGTGTGAGATGCGAGTGTTTGTCAGATTTGAGTGACACATCGACCGTCCCGTCCTCGATCGATAAAACGGGTCCGTTGTGTTGTGTGAGAATAGATCGAGCGATGTTAATTTTAGAGGAAAGGCAGGGACCTCTTTTTGCAAGGCTGGATGAAACGAACAATGTGAACAAGAGGCGGAGGAATGCGTTGTAGGAATGAAGAGTTAGAAATTCCCGCAGACACAGCATTAACTAACGAAGGCCATCATATTCAAGAGCTTGCCATGGGTACTAGTTGGTACTATTTACTGAGCCGTCTCAGGTTTCATCTCTTGCGCTGATTCACACTGTTGAAACGTAGGCAGCTATGCTTGGGTAATTTGGTGCACCATTGAGACTTTTGACAGTTTTCGCCCTGCGGGCACATCTGCGGATTATCTCGCGCTGTTCCGTGCGTGTTGAGCACACAGCAGCACCGAAAAGTGGCATTGTATCTCGTTGTTGTTGTACCGGGTCTGTTCGAGGACGAGATTCCTTCGCTCTCGTAGTGGTGTGTTTACTCTTATCTACCGTACTTAATGCACGAATCCATGGACGGGTACTATAGTGATTCCAACATTGAACGGCACTCCAGTACTTCCAGTATGGGGTCGCTTTCCAACATCTCCAACATGTCCGCATCGCAAGGAGGAACTGTCAGGCGGAGCGGGGGGACACTGGGCAAGTCCAAGTCGGGATGGCGCTTGAGCTCGCTAAGCTTCAGCCGAGGCAACCACAAGAGTCCACTTCCCGATCCGACCAAGGAAGACTCGGTTTGTTTGATTGACTTGATTAAACATCTTCTCCATGAGTAACATCTCGATGGCTCTACTTATCGCTATCTTCAGACTTGCGGAAACATAATAGGGTTTATGTGGTTGAAGAACGACAGTCTATAGTGAAGACGCGTCATAGCTCTGACACTCTAATGTGCTGAATTGTGTGATTAGAGGTGTGCCTCGCGTCTATATTGTGGTTGACCTCATCGTCTAATGTGCTTCTTTTTGCTGTCTTTTCAGGGTACCAATGGCTTTCTGGAACTACGAAGATACATCAAGCAGAGCGCGGAATTCGCTAAGGAGCTCTCTTCCATCCTGCAAGAAAGGTATAGCGATCAACTGAATATTGGACAATGAAGAGTTGCTCATGTTTGCGCAGGGTTATTATGGTCGATAAAAGTTTGTTGTCGCTTGATAGCGCACTCGTAGTCACAGAGGACGGCGCGTCTATTTTTTAACACTGGGCTTATGTTATCAGTTTTTTTTCTCGCCGACATGCCTCAGTAGCAAGACGAGAACTGAGTAATCAGTTCATCTGATGAGGGAAATATTTTCTTCCATTATTTTTCATAATAGGAGAGTTGGGCAAATGAATCAAGGCAGATTGCTTTCGGAAGTGGCGCACTCTTGTAGCTAATGGTAACGAGAACGTGCGCCGCGTGCGAAAACGATCTGGTTCGATTTATTTTCCCGGCTCCTATATTAATCAATAACTAATGGACACGCGCAAGTAAAGAAGAAAAACTGTTTCGCTCCACTTTTCTTCGAAATGACAACCTTCTATACCAGGCCAACTTCAAGTGTGTTTTTTGACCATTTCAGGTCGGAACTGGAAGCTAATTACGCCAAAGGTCTTTCCAAGATAGCGACTCGGTTAGCCAAGGTTTCCAAAGACGCTGTTGGGTAAGTACGCACAACGAAGAACCGATTGTATTTCAAACTATTCCGGCTCGAAGTCGACTAAACTGTTTGGCCTTGTGGCAAGCAGGTCTGGTTGAGTGGGTGGCCGTGATAGCGAATTTTAATTTGAAGAAAATTACATGTTATCGACTGTCGCTAATTGAGAAGTTTTTTCCCTGCCGTATAGGACGTTAGCCAACGCCTGGATCGGAGTGGCTACGGAAATGGAGATGGAAGCGGAGCTTCACCGGTAATTAATCCCCATGCTTGGTTGGAGAGTGATGAAGTAGATAAAAAAACGTTTGTGTGTTGGCGTATAATTGCAGCTCTGTGGCGGACTTTGTGGCGGCCGAAGTAACTCAGCCACTTCGTGTTCTCAACGACACTCACAGCAAATCACGCAAAGCGGTACGAAGCGTCGCGTCCTTTCGACAATGCACAATATGCTGTCATTATGAAACAGCGTGCAAAAATCATGGCGAGACTAAATCAACAATGTTCTACTTTTCCGCAGATTGAAGCCGTTGTTGAAAGGGCCGAAAAGACGCTGATGGATAAGCGGGCCGACGAATTCAAGGTGAATATCACTATGAAGAGCCAGTTTACTTTTCCTTCCTGGGTCGTTGACAAACAACGACCGTGCACAAATAACCGCTCGAATTTCAATATCAACAAACGATCGTTAGTAACACTAACGATCAACCAGTCAATTAGTCGGTAGAATAGTATCATGGAGATTGGCACGTGGGCAAATTATCTGAACGAGATTGGTTTTCGAAGCGGTGCACGCATTAGGCCAATAATGATGAAAACGTGCGGCACTTGAGACAACGATCTGGTTCAGTTCGTTTGTCCACGTTTCCCTTAACGCTTTTATCTGAAGTCGTTATGCGGTTATGTAGATAAAGAAGAACAGTTACATACTGTGGAAGGATCTGGAAAAGCTCCAAGAGCAGATCCACGGTGTGAAGCTGGGCAAAGTCAAGACTTCGTCCGAGAAGGAAGTGGGGAAACTCCAAGCCAAGAAGCACAAGTTAGCCGACGCGGTGCGCCATGAAGAACGGGAGTACCATGACTGTACCATACGATCGGAGCGAGCCCGTCAAGACTGGGAGATTGTCTTGTTCAAGTCCGCCAATCACCTGCAGAGTGTCGAAGAAGAACGCCGAAAGTTCCTGCAAGATACCGGCATCAAGTACGTCAACTTGATGGCCACCGTACCGCAAAAGTATCTGCAAATATGCGAGAAGATGCGCGAACATATGGCTCGTGTCGACCTCAACTTGGATGTGCAAAGTATTATCTCGGAACGTGGAACTTCGCCCAACATCCAGGAGCAAATATTATGTGATTTCTTTGTAAGTATCTTCTGTTTTACAAACTGACAGCTTTGTACAGCTTTCATGAACCTGCATACGTTTACATATACGTTTTCCGCAGATGGTGGATATACAGATTCATGAAAGAGCGGTAGTTTTGCATGAATTTCTCTCATTGTGATCTGTTTCCGCAGGCCGAGGATCGGGTAAATGTGATGACCAAAGAACGTCGTATCGAAGCGCTTCAGAAGCTGCATCTTATAATTACCGAAGACATTCAAAAGGAAGTGAAAAGTCGCGACGGTAAGTAAGCTTGGTTATTTTTAGCGGTTCTATGAATAAATTACTGGCTTGTTTTTGCTTGAGGGCATGCCGTGGGTTGATACCGAAACTAACACACAGCATGGGCACTTTTATTTACTTAATTACGCTATTTATGACTTATGACCAACATTCACAGCTAATGCATAGTCATAACGTAACGTTCCTGCATGATAGCCAACTAACCCATGCTTCTCTCCTTCCCCCACTAACAGGCATCGGACACTTAGCCCAAGCCTACCGTGAGACACCCAATTTTTCTACAGAAGATGGACAGATGGAGGTGTCGGAGAAGATGGCGCAAAGTGAAGCCATGCTGCGCTTCCTGCATGCTTGCCATCACAAAATCCTGGTCGCCCTAGCGGACATCGAAGGTAAGACCTAAGAGGCGTCAAATTATCTGCACACATCATGTACCTGCATACTCTTGGCTATGCAATCATCGTGGTGCGTGTGTATGCAGGTAGACGCAACATGGGCACGGACTGTTCGAATACCTTTCAGTAGACCGTACTTACCCATTGCGCACATGCACACATGATATTAGACATCAAGCGTGGTATACGGTATGCAGGTGCCTGCAAGATTGTAGTAGTTCGTCGAGGACAGCAGTTCTCTTTCTGACTTCCCGCGTGTTTTATGTTGTGCGTTGTTACATGCGAGTTTTCTACACTGAAGGTACGGAGAAGCCGCGACACCCCCTGCAGAGATTCATGGAACGTGACCGTGACAAGAATGGTCTTCCCATGACCATTCTCCGCATTCCCGAGTGGGTCGCCCGAGATTTACGACCGGACGAGAACGGCAACATCATCTCCACAGCACCACCAGGAAGTCCTCCAAACCAAATGGAACGCAATGGTTCACGAGGAAATCTAGAGCGAATGACTTCACGTAGCAGTTCCTCGTCCGCACCCAACTCCATTGGTCGCAAAGACGGAACACGACAAGCCGCGATACTGCAACACCAAAACTCAAAGATCTATCCCAATATGCCGCACTCAGGTGATACCGTCGATAGTGGCTCGCCTCCTGCTGTCGAAATGCCACCTCCTTATTCGGAAGCGGTCAAAGGGAAATGTAGAGTTCTTTACGAGTACCAAGCCAGAATGCCTGACGAACTAACGACCTATCCAGGTACATAACAGTCACTCAGATTGCATTTTCTACACCGGGAAAATACCTCTATTTTGCAAAATCATCTATTTTTATAAGAACGAAAAGAGTAAAAAAATTGAGAGCTCGGCAGACAAACTCGACGGGGTCGGCTTTCCACGTGACGCACACTTTAAGCCAAAAACACCGAAAACGTGCGCCACTTGGGAAAACAGCCTTGTTGAGTTATATTCGCCGAGCTATACTTGTTGCGCGCGACACTATCGCGGCGAACCGGTTTTATGAATGCTTGGCCATCGATTGGCACGTTCGCCGCTAATACTTTTAACTGCGCACTTAGTCACGTTTATGGCCTGACTCAACCAGGGCTTTCCGATCCGCTAACATATTCTTTTGTTGTGTTTTCTCAGGAGACATCATCTTCATTCACGCGAAGCAGAGTGATGGATGGTAAGTGTCTTACGACTGCATGAATCACACTTCCGGCGGAAGACCATAGTTTATTTGCTTTAATCAACAACGATTGCTTTATAGCTTGTGCTCTTGACAGGTGGAGAGGAGAATTACGAGGGAAAAACGGGGCCTTCCCTGCCTGCTATGTTGAACAGATATGACACATCGGTCCCTGAGGGCTGACTCGTTGAGGAGCCATCCCGCCGCTCATTTCCGGCGTGGTTCAAATTGCAAAGAAGTCAGAGTTATGATTATTGAATTTTGTTACGGCTGGCTGGTAGTTCGCTTGTGAACGTGTCTTTGTAACGGTTCCCCCCTCTTAACGGTGTGACGCATTCTGGTAGATTTCTCCCACTAATTTCTCCCAAAGTCTCCCTGCCCTTTGTTCGGCACGATTCAGTGTGCTTTCTTGGTCAATTCCGGTTGGTTTTTCCAACCTTATATTCCAGTTTTTCGTGCAGCGAATACGGATCCGAGCTTTTTGTCTCATTTTTCAAGAGAGTGATTTTACATTTTAGCCCATGAAATATCTTAGAAGTTAGAAAAAAAAGATCTCGACATCCATTATCCGATGCTATAGTATATCCAGATACCACTGTAAGGGCGACGCCTGCGACATCTGATATGGGACGAAACGAGTTGGTCCAGTTCTCATGGCCATGTCAAGTTACCGTCTGACCGGTCAGGGTCGAAGGTCCTTTTTCGCTAGGCGGAAGCACTTGTGACTTGAACACTTCCGAAGACGACTATCTGTTGCCATCTTACCATGCAGAATAATCTCAGAAAGCAAGTCGGTGTTCGCGGAAGTCATTCTACCATCGTGATTTTATCTCACTTCCCTGTTCGGAGCTTACGGCCGCGAAAACAACATACGCCGCACTCAAAACCCTTGTCGTCGCTCATTGAAACAAAGCCTAACAAGATGCCAACACGTAAATAAAACAGAGAGTGGATTCAGGATACGTGCGACGTGTGCTGTCACTACAGAAAACTATGACGGAACAGTGACAACAAAAGAGAATCCTTTTTCTTTCTATGACAGAATTCTATCCTTGCCATGTCGGTTTCTGCTGTTGGGCTTGTTCCCATGTAGCGGGGACAGGCTGGACATTAGCGACCACCACTTGCGGCTGGGCATTCCAGCCGCTTTGCACAGCTTGTGCCAGATGATGTCCACCGGCTCCCCAAGCTCCAGGGGAGTGTGTCTGGCCAGCCAGCTGCTGTTGAGCCTGTTGCTGCCATGTTTGTTGCTGTTGGGCAGCGGAGGCCTGGGCTACTTGCTGGTTCCACATCATTTGCTGCTGCATCCTCTGCTGCTGCATCTGCTGGTACTGCTGAACAATCGGCTGAGGCACTGAGACACACGCCGACCTGGCGGTACACACTCCGTTGCAGCAGCCGAGCTGTTGCTTGGTCGCCGAAGGCATCGTGGATGTATAGCAGTCGTTGTCAGCGTTGCATCCTGTAACAACACCAAAAGTACATCCACCTATCCGTCGTTTTGCTAGCCGGGCCATCTGACAATGCGGAGAGTCTACTTACGGGCCCAACATCTGTTTCCTTGGAAGGCGGTGCTACGTTGAGGCATATAGCCCAGCTGCATCAGTTCGTTTGATTCGACTTCGTACTCTTCGCTCTTGCCGCCAGCCGACTTTGGCAATGGCTGGTAGTTAGCCGGCACCTTGCCCAGCTGTTTCGCCAGCGCAAGGTTTTCGCGGTCTTCAACGTTGAGGCACTCGTAGAACTTTCCGGGTTCACCAGCAGTAGCGAAGGAGCCCAGGCAGCAGTCTTGATTACTGCGGCAGCTCTTGGGGCCGCAAAAACGGCAGAGACCTCCTTGGCACGAATGCAGACCAGAGCACTCCGTATCAGTACTGCAGGCCTTCTCTAGTAGTACAACAAAATGCCTCCATCACTCACAGTTGCCGATATTACCTCTACTTTAGCCAAGCTGAAGTTGACTTCCGCTTGGAAAACTGAACGACCAAGGTACCAACGGCTTACCGATATCAGAGAAGACTGGAGTATTCATGGGGACGCATAGATTGAGCAGCATGTCACAACGTAATCCAAGTCCACAATCCTTGGGTTTCTTGCATTTCTTCAAGCCAAAACCCTGGCCTTGGATGAGCTGCACGAAAAACTGTGTGACAGGTGCTTGGTTGGCTAAGCTGAGAGTATCGTTAGATCCAGAGTTCGAGCCGACGGGTCCCCAGCTATCCATGCCCAGTCGTCCAGCGGCGTATTGCTGGTTCTGCTGCCCAGAGTTACCCCAGGTGTCGCTGCCGAAGTTGCCAGTGGCAGCCATCTTGCTTGTGCCGGAGAGACCGGTTGTGCTGCTTTGGGTGGTGGAATTTGATTGCCCAACGGCCACTACAAACGATAGAGAAAACCTTCAAGCATTTTCACATGATTCGAAAGTACGCTTGCGCATTCCAAAGTAGCGAAGAAAAGCAACTGGTCCAGCTTACCTTGGGAGATACAGGCGCAAAGCGCGGCGTAGAGGAATATTCTCGCCATGTTGTAAAGAAAGTGAGAAGGATGATTCGAAGAGAAGGGACTGCCAAGTACCTTCTTTATACAGCTCACGACATGTAGATTTGATTTAGCAACTGTTAGGTGGATTTTCCTGGCGACAAAGTTCAGTCCAGCGTAAAGATTCTGAACTTTGAGCGATACTGTAAAAACATGTCCGCATAGAAAGCTTGGAAGAACTAGCCGGAAATGACTTGATATTCGCTTGTGCCCTGGCAAGCTTCTTGAGATTTTCGCAAAGATATGACCAATCTCTGAGAATTCAACACTTCCGTGCTCTCACCGTGCCTTGAAGCCCGACACACTGCTTGCAAACTTGGAAGTCTGAAACCATCGCGGCAGTCGATTCAATGAAGATAACGAAGCCTTAATCGAGAAGCAACAGCGTTAAATCGTTGACAAACTAATTCGTCACAAATTTATCGAAATCCAAAAACGGGTACTCGACTGTTAAAACAAGAACAAGAACTTTTCTGCCCCGAGTACAGTGGCTGAAAAGAACACTAGCAAAAAACAATGAGAGAGCCTCACCGGTTTGCTTCGATCTCCTGCTGGACGGTGGTCATGATTTGCTCGTCCATCACAAGTAATTGCTTTCTATTTGAGAACCCTTCCTGCGACCGTTGAATCGCCTGCTTGAAATCTTTCAGCAAGACAGGTTCAACTTGGGGAGGTTTTAGCTTGCCATCCTTTATCAGAGACGTCAGGCTATCCAGCATCTCAATCCGTTCTTCCGTCGAGTTCTCGTCATTCCATCTCGACACCCAAAACCCGCAGCAGATGATATCCTATAAACAACCAGTTCAGACACCAAGTTAATATGTTCTCTATTACACAACGTACCTTGAAGATCAGAGCAGTGGTCGGTATGAGAAGCGGTTGTTTGGACATTCCGCCGTAAGTGACCAATGTCGACCGGTCGTTCATTAGCTTCACCATGTCCGCCACGGCTTTCCCCGAGACCGCGTTCAGTCCTAGTTGAGCTTTCGGTAGACTTTGTAGAACTTCTTTCCGCTTAAAGTCCGCGTCCGTTATGACATGTGTGGCTCCCAAAGAGGAAAGAAACTGGACAGTGTCTGCCTTGTTGGGACGGTCACGAATAATGTTGACTGTCCTCCAGTTATTCGCCGCTGCAATCTGTATCACAGCTTGACCCACAGCAGAGTTGGCAGCATTCTGTACTATCACGTCGTTCTTCCGTAAGCCCTAAAAGAATGCGAAACTGTCGGCTTAATGAAGGAATGTTTGGAAAGGAAGGTAATCTTACCACGAAGTCATACAACATTCGGAAAGCGGTCGGTGGGTTGATGGTGATCGTGGCGCCTGCAATGAGAGGAATTTCTTTAGAGATCTTCAGCACTTGCGTAGCGGAGGCTGTGGTGTATGTCCTCCAGGTGCCGAGCATAGGAGCGGAGAAGATGACTCGATCTCCTTTCTGCACATTTCTTACATGTGTGCCCACGTCTAGCACTTCTGCAAGGCCTTCTCCACCTGGCGTCGCTGGAAGAGGGGGTTTGATCCCGTATACTCCTTGGATCGTGTTGATGTCAGCAGGGTTGACAGGTGCAGCCAGCAACTTCAGGGCCACATTGCCTTCTCCCAGATCGCCTGATACGGATTCTTCCGTCAGCTCCAGCACCTTTTCCGGATCACCGTTCTCGCTGTACCGCACAGCGGCTGCTGTCCAGGACGATGCATTCGACACGATCATCCGTCGCCCCAGATGGTGTGTCCGACTTGGAAGGAACATGTTACTCGTGAGAGAAGTTGAGATTGAGATGAACCAAATCGGAACTTGCGGTCCATATATAAAAATTATATTCCTATTTTCAAATCCATCACGTTTTATTGGTGCGCACTGGGCGAAGTGCGACACTGTACCAGCCTGTTGTCTACGCCCCAAAAGTGCCAATGCGCATGCCGTATCCATACACAATTTATGCGCGCAGTGTTTGTAAGCCCACGTGCCTTTCAACCGCATAAGATCAACCTGACTTGCACATGGGTGCTCGAAACTGCGCAGACTGACCTGGGAAGGCATCTAGCGCAGATTCCTTTGATCTTGCCGCCGAACTGGCCGAACTGCTGAAGGGTGCACAGTTAAGACTGGCAGACAGGGCTCGGCTTTGATGAAAGTTTGGTCGTGCTTCTTGCTTCTTTGAACCGATCTCATGTCTCATGCGTACTCTCCGCGGATACTTTAGGAACAACTTCGTCTTTTACGACTCTGACGTTCCCGTTTCTGCATCGGATGAGTGAAAATCTCAGGTATGTCGGTTGAGGATAAAATCGTCCGACTGTTCGGTCAGTAACGACAGAGCTCCAAAGTTGCGGAGCACCTGTTGCATACGTGTGGTTCGCTCCACGTTCCGATGGATAACTTTGCTGCAGCTAACATGTCGAGATCGTTGTTTTTTCAATATAGGGCCACGGATTGAATCTGGTCGTTCGGCGGAGAGCTCCGTCCGCCAGGTCTTACTCTTGGAAGTTTGACCGTGTGGATCCAAAAGACATGGCGAGTAAGTTTCGTTGTGGTCAAGCTGGCCGTCAATCAGCGGATAACAATCAACCACCGATTTGCTCAATATTTATTTATGTACCTCCTTAGTTTTTCCCCGGTAAGACTATTGTGGTTCGGATAATTCGTAAAGGACCTTAATTCAGTGCCTGTATAATGACTAAATGACAGAGCTCGATTCTTTCTTCAGTGTCTCGGCGGGTTCAGGATGGATATACACCCACTGCGAGTGGTCCATCACAATTGCTATCTGGCCCCAACATTATTCCGGATCACCAGACTGGACTCTCCGTAGCAATGAATAATGTTCAAATATGGAGCCATAATCAGCCGTTTAATAATGGAGCCATGCCTGCATCGTCCATGGCGCCCACTAATGTAAGCTCACATCCCTCCTCGTTATCGAATTAGCCCACTGTTCAATGCACACTCTTGAAGCATAATTTCTCGCTTGACTTTTTAATCGAGAGATCACCAGTGAGAATAACATTGCGTGATACATGTTTATGGGGAACTTTGTATAAAGATGTTTCCTTTTTAGTCTCAGTTCAGTTCTGGACCTGGCACGGGAGCCTATCAGTCCTTCGACATGGATACTGACCACGCTCCCACTCCTCCACCGCCCTTCAACACCGTCCGCAACTCCAATGTCCAACCGCCGGCATACATGTCTCAGACTATCCAGCAAAGCACCACCATGACTTATGGAATGCCTGCCTTTGCCAGCGGGCCCAGCACCAACACTTCGACGGGAGGTCCACATGGCATGCCGGATGTGGATATGGAGCACTGGATCCAGCATCAGCCCTTCCCTAACCATGTCGTAGATTCGGGCTTCCAGACGGCGCTCCCAAGCCAGGTAAGTTCCATCCAGTAAACTTTCTCCTCACGACTGCCAAATAATTTTTTTGTGGTGTAATGCAGTCGGGCTCTTTGTACGGTGAAATGGACACTGGTCAGCACGCGGCGCACAATCCTTACGACGTTCCCGTCAACACTCCATCCAACCCACACCACACAGAAGGTAATCCGCATGAATATGTGGATGTTAGCAAGCTACAGTCTTTACGTTATTACAGGAGAACAGACTCTGATGCCAGCTGCGCAGTCCGCTGCTTTGACTTTCGACTCGACCAAACTGTCGTATTTGATGGAAACACTGCTGGACGATGACGAGGTACGTACACAGGGATTGCAATGAGGTGTCTGCTGGTATCTCTGATTTCAATGAGTATGAAGATGGTTTGTCGGTTGTAGCTGGTGGCGAAGAAAGCCTTGTCGATGCTGTACGACCTGTCGAAGAAGAAGGAGAACCAAGAGATATTCGCCCAGCAGCTAGCCTATGTTCTTTCCGGCATAGCCATGGCCATACAGAAGACTCCTTCCTCCGAGTTTCTACAAGACGCTGCCGGATGCTTTTACAACTTTGTCCAACGCAAAGAGAACATCGGTGTCATGTTGACCAATAACCACCTGGCATCCTTGGTCCAATGTTTGAAGTAAGTTGAATATCCTATCATAACTAAAGCCGCCTTTCCTGACTTCCTGCATAGTGTTCTTTGTGTTGTTGTAGAACTCCTGTGCGAGGTCCACAGGACTTCGCAGTATCAACTCTCTCCACGCTACTAACTGTGGAAGAGCGCTCGCCATCGCAGTCGGAATTGAATCGGCAGACCGAGGTTAAGAGACAAACCATCCATTTTGGTGGTGTGGAGGCACTTGTCCCCCTTTTGGGCAGTAACATCACCGGCAAAGATCGTCTTGGTCCGAAGCGGGTCATACTAGCCTGTAATTGTCTCAAAGAGTTGGCCATACGCAATGCGGCTGTCAAGGTGAGTACTGCACACATTATCCGCCCACGTACTTAGACTCATCAGTTTGAGACTGTGTTTCTGTTCCGTTGCAGAAAGCTATCGTTCGAGCCGATGGACACTCCATGCTGCTCAAAGTCTTGGACACAAAGCCCCAGCCAGTGGACGGCAAAGTACTGCAACACGCTTCGGAGGCACTGAAGGCTGTTTCGGCTGAGGAAGAGGGCAAGAAAGCCATCATCGATTTTCGATACCTGCGTGACACGGGAGAGATTGGTAAGGCCCGACCATTTAAGACATCCAACTCGTTTAGTTTATTCAACTTTGTCCAAAACCGATCGTGCACGGGCCGTGCCGTGCACGCACCATTTCGGAGCTCGGCAAACCTCGACCAGATCGTTTTCCTCAGTGGCGCAAACGCTCAGCTATTTTCACCGGAAAGGCGCGTCACTTGTAAAAACGATTTGGACGAGTTTGTTTGCTGGGCTCCCATTCGTCGTGCCTACGATGTGAACAGGCAGGTTCAGCTGGCGAGCTGAGGCGGGCTGTTCACACCTGTAGCTCCATTAGCTGAGCTTATCTTCTTTTTTGGTATTGCAGTAGATGGTATTGGTGTGCTGATCGATTGTCATAACGCTGCTGACAAACAGGGCGGCCCTCATGCTCAGCACAGGAACACTATCATGACCAGCATTCTGTACACTTTGCGCAACCTGTCTGACATGTTAGCCCGCGATGCCGCTCTCCTGATCTACGACATCACACCCTTAGCCGCCTTCTCTATCCCGTTGCTGGATAAAAGGCTGACCAATGGCCAAGTTCACTCCCGAGCCATGTGTGCAGCGGGCATTCTCTGTAACGTGACGTACATCTCCCACCACAGGGAAACCATCTTTTCTCTGGGCTCTCCTCCAGGTGTCATCATCCCCTACCTTTTGAAGATCCTCCGAGAACTGCCCGCGCACCCTAGCATCACTGAAGCGGCAGTCAATACACTGAAACATTTGACTTACAAGCACAGACTGGCTCAGAATGTGGTCAGGTACATTGGTAGTGCACAGCACAATATCGAAGTGATCGTGGGCCTGTTGGGCCAGAATGCCTACTGGGAAACCATGAAAGGCCTTCTTGGCTTGATCAAGAATCTTTCCAACGATGCCACTAACCGCGTCCTCTTACGCAACACTGGGTTGCTCAACTTCCTCCTCGACCTGCTGCATAACACCTATGTCATGGTAAAGTCAGAGTTGAGAGCCGAGCAAGCAAATTCGATAAGGTCGTTTTATCAAGTGGCGCAGACTTTCAGCCAGTAACAATGGTTACGTGCGCCAGTGGACAGGGTCGTTTGACCAAGTGGCGCACGTTCCGAGCCAACGATTACGGAAAAGTGCGCCAGTTGGGATAACGACTCTCTCGAGATTGTTTGCCGAGCTCCCAGTCATTCCAACGTACTGAATAATGTACTTATCTCATCGCAGACTCAAGTAAATACTTGCTCCTGTTGTTTTAGATGTTTGCTCCAGCGGAGCAAGACAAGATACATAAGTCACCCGAAAGTGTGTTTATGGCTACAGAAAAAGGCGTGGCAGCAGTCAAGACTGTGGATATTCTTCGCGGAACCATCGACTGCCTTGATGCCTTGATGGACGATCATGGTGTTATGGAAATGATGCTGCAGTGCGTCAGAGAGCAGGGTCGCTCCAGCAGCGGCCTGTTCGCTGTCTTCTACCAGGTACAGTTTTGAGAAGGTCTTAAAGACCATTACCTGCTGTATTCGGGAGTGATCCAATGTGTGTTTCCTTGTGTGTTGCAGCTTCTGCAGCACCATTTTGTGCAAGACGGCTACCGTGGGGCCATTCGGCACATTGTTACGGACATTCTGGGGAAGATGACGACGTCGGCCAACGGTAGCAGCTTGGTTAAGTCATTCGCGCCAGAGCTCCTTGATCTTCTTCACAATCTCGCACAACTGCCACCGGGTCCTTCCGGAAATCAGTCCGTCGGTAAGGGTTCCTTCCATTCGTATACATGTAACATCATGCAAACGTAACCTGTTGTTCTCTGATAGCTCAAAACTCGAAGAAGGCCATCTACAACATGACGGCAGATCGGTCAGCCGACAACTTCCAGCAAGATCAGCTACAGGTTCATCATGCACGAGTTATTTTACACCCATCGAGAACGTATTTAATACAGATTGGTCTTTGCAGATGATGCAACAGTCCGCTCCATCAGTCACGGACATTGATGGCTTCGGATACACGTACCATCAGTACCACGCCAGTGGACCACCTAGCATGCATGGAAGCACCTACGGCAGCGTCATGTCTGGTAAGTCGAGCTATATCCTTCCTCCATACGTTTCAGCTGTTCAATTATATCAGAGTGAGTCCACTCTGATTATATGAAACAGGGAAAAATGAATTGTTTGAGCCAGATCGTTGTTCAAGTGGCGCACGGTTTCCAACTGTTATTGACTGAGAAAGTGCGCCATTGGAGAAACGATCAAAGCTTACATCATTTGCCCACGTCCCGTATAATGTCATGAAGTCCTTAATATCTTATAGTGGCCAACTCGGATATTCTATCGGATTTCGACGCCCCCGCACAAACCTTTCAACCTTCGGCAGACCCTTCACGGGGACGCGCCTGGAACGAGCAAGCTAGCCTTTCACAAGGACAGGTACAACATGCCAGCAATGGGTATGGAAGTCCGTCGCAACCGTATCAGCACCGGTCAGGTACCAACACTCCCTTACAAATATCCACATCGTCTCGCAACTCTACACCGCAAACACACCAGATGCAGTAAGAGCCGATACAGTGTTTTCATTAGCTTTGCAGTTGTAGTCTCAATTTTCAAATCCAGTCTTGTTGAATGGACATACCTTTTCTTCTTGTTTTCAATCCTGCGCACGTTAAACTTCACCGTTTGAGTACACGGAAAAGAGCATGAAATGTTCAAGTTTTAAACACTTTTATGGTAAATATCTTTTGAAATTTGTTTTGTTTTTTTGGTTGTCTCAAGCTGGCTGAGATTTGTCAGAATGACTGCACCACGTATTTTTTCGGACCTACCGTCAATTAAGATTTCCCTCTTTGTTCGAGCATAATTCGATGGCTCAAAGCAGCAGATCGCGGGTTCCCAAACTCAAAACTTACAAATCTTAAGAGGATCGCTGGAGGTTGGCGTTCGCGAGGAAACCTTTACGGTATCGTCAAGACTTTTGATATGCGGACAAAACATCGAGGTTCCTCGAAGACATTCGCTGACACTGCCCAGAAGGGTGTACAGGTTGTTTGAGGAAAGCGACAACTTCTTAGCGGGCTACTGGCGGAAGACATTATGTTAAACTCGCAAATGTTGTTGAAACACGCAGAAGGAACTCTTGGGAGTCTCAGCCGGTAAGAGTTTACCAGTTTACCAGCGGTTTGTCACTTCCGTGTAAGTGAACACTCGAGTGTGCCGGCGCAAGTTACTTAGGCTTTGATCGGCATGTGCGTATAGCTAGTTGCCCGCGACCTGTCTAGAGCCAAGAGCAGGGTTCTACAGTGCATAGGTGGCAGCGCAATAGAATCTTCAGACCAGCACCTGGCTGTAAGAAGTGACAGCGTCAGATGGCCACTCGACTGCTGATCACCGTCGAGCGTGCTGCAGTCTTGTGGTTTGTAAAAAGCAGTCAAATCAGCAGTTGGTGCAGGGGGTCAGGGGCTGGTCTGAAGATTCTATTGTACCGCCACCCATGCTACAGTGACTGAAGAGCACGCCCAGCACAGCCAAAACAAATCAAGTTAATTTGCCAATCAACTCGCTTAGCACTTCCTTGTTGTAGACAGCTGAGAGCCTGAGCCACAGTCCATCTGAAGTCTGGATCATCTGTTGTACCTTCCTCCCGACAATCTCAGCTTCATGTTCCGTACGAAATATCTACTGATTCTCGAGCTTCGTACCTACCGTTCCTCTTTCGGAATTGACAATGGATGGGAAAGCTGGAGGAATGGCCCACAGGAAGAAGGGGTATCGAAACGCTGCCTTCGACGGGACTGATGATGGCTCATCAAGGCAATTTCAAGGTAGTGCAACTTAACTCTATATTTACAAGGACTTTTTATTCACAAGGACGGAGATGAAGGAGAAACGTCCCTCCTCAATATTCCCACGAGCCAGGAAGTGAGTGCTGCTAAAAGAGCTCCGAATGAAGGGTGCACTTCGATAAGTAGGCTGGGCGAAGCTGAAATAAGCCGTTTTAGCCGTTCTTAGCCGCGGCTGAAAGCGTGGTACACAAAGAATTTGGGGTGATGAGTGTTGCTAGTGGTCGTTGTGCTCATGATCCAGGTATGACTTTGAAAATCGCTTCGAATTGCTCATGATCCAGGTATGACTTTGAAAATCGCTTCGAATCTTTCACAATAGCATGCGCCGGTGCACAACTGCGTTAGTAACGACCTTGATTACCGGTATCCACAGTTATGTCATTACATCGCTGATGACTGAATTGATAGATCAAATCTATACTAAAGTAGATGCAACAGTCCTCCTCAAAACGAGCTGTTTATGTCGCAAACGGTTGATTTAGAATTTGAGTTTGCTTGATCAATGGAAATTAGTCGTGAGTGAGGCAAAATTTTTCGAAAATCTCGGAAACGGGAGCGGAAATGCGCGAGTTTTGCGGGGTAGGTTTGTAGGCACACTTTGCCTCCTGACTAGGCTGAAATTCATAGGCCAATAATGCAATTGGTTCAGTTAGATTTTCTAATCTTTCAAAGATTTGAAGTGGCTAGACGGGCGAGTTCTCACCCGCGAAGAAGGGTAGCTATGCGGGTGAGACAATCGTCCGATGGGACAAACGGTGTTCTGTTTTAAGAACAGCGAACACCTGGTTCAATTACATACCGGTACAGCGCGCCACTGGGAACACGTCGACGTTCCCAGTGGCGCGCTGCTTTCGCCTGATCAGTGATCACTTAATCTACACGCAGGAAGAGATATTACAGTATGAGCTAGTACACGCGTCTGCCCTAAATGCGGGCATGGACAAAAATGTGGGTAGCGGAGCGAAAGCGGCGCTGCTCCGATTTATTTAACTGATTGGTCGACTTCAGCTGGCCCGTGTCGCTTTCGCTCTGCTGCACACATTTAGGACAGGCGCGTGTACCAATCATCGGTCAGGCGGAAAAGACGGCAAAATGAAAATTCAACCGTAGAACACTGTTGATAAGTGTATTTGTGTGAATCAGTCGCGTACGTACGTCCTTCCTTACCGCCACAGCGAAAAGGGCTGGTCCACAATTTTTACTGGCCCATAATTTCTTATCGTCCGTGTAGTCCATGTGCCAGCTTACGTGGAAAGGATCATTTTCCGAACGTAGGGATCCTGCTTTCCTTGTTCCATGATCCATGTCTCCGCATTTGTTTTTTCCATAGCTTTACCTGATCATTACTCCTGATCTGGCAAGAGACTACCATAGGCCGCGACCAATCGACCAGTTATTTTTCGCTACACTTATTTCGATTTCTTCTTGCTGCAATCTAAACAAACAACACTGCTTCGTTAATCTGTGCGCCGCACAAACATGAAAGTAACATGAGCCACAAACAATCATCGTTCTTCGCTCAGTCTTTCTGGGACAGGGCAATGCGTAAAACGCGTAAAAAGGCAATGCGTAAAATAGAAATCTGAAAAATTGAGTTTACTTCTTGCCACCTTGGCGGCGCCACCAGTGGTAGTATCGTTCGTGACGTCATGGGCTGCGCCATATGTCGAAACACCACGAGCAACTTGCGATCTTTTGTCTGACCACTGGACAACCGCTAGTTGGACGCTAGAGATATAATGTTGTAAAGAATTGATTGTGAGTTGTTCTGAATTTTTTTCCAGCTGTTGCAACGCTTGGCACGTGAAAGAGGACCTGGAACACATGTCTACTTTATACTGTAATAAGATAGGGATGGGATACCTCTTCAGTTCTCTCTTCCACCTCAGTTGTGCGGCTGCCGGAAGCTGTATGGCTTTGGAGGCTACCTTGTCCAAAAGGTTTTGCGGTAAGGGCTCAAAGCACTGGTCGAGCTCTCTGGCCAAGCTTCCTCTGAGCTGTTTTGATGTCTGGTGCAGTCGCAGAATGCGTGATGGATTGAAAGTCCAAGCTGTATACTCCGCAGTCAGAGGCTCGAAAATACAATCTTCGTGGGGGTATAATTCCCAGTTTGGATCAAAGTGTATGAAATGCCCGATCAAGTCGAATCGACATCTTCGGAAGGCGATAGTGGAAATCGGTTCTGCGCCAGACCTGTCTTGACTTATGGACTTATGGAAAAACGAGAGATTATGAATCCCATCCATGCATGAGAAGCCATCCAACAAGAGGTGCGTTATATTTAACCCCTTTGCCAACTGACGGGACATGTTTAGCCAGGAGAAAAAGTGCCCGGAGGATGAGCCAAACCGCTGCCGACTCGAACAAGGTGTAGCCGTGAAAACACTCAGTCCAGTTGAGCTGCAATACTTTCGTACGGCCTGTTACCGATCGGACCAACTGCGAATAGAGTTGACAGATTTGCAGATGGTTTTCCGAGGCACTCTTCGCCGATTTGAACTTCAGATCAGTGAACGATTCGAACTGGAAATCTGGATTTGGGCTGCTGATAACCCACGAAACATCCATACGAACGACCTTCTCCAGTCGTATGGTGGAAAGGTCTTGCAGCCATGCTCTCGATACGCTACAGTAAGCCAAAGGTCAGTAGAACCGCGTAAAACTGCCAACATTGATGAACGCACGTACATAGCAAAATACATTGCAGTTACTTACCGGCGCAAGCGATGTTGGTTTGCAATGTCCAACTCGAGGAATACTTCGAATAGGAATACTTCGAATTCACCTGGTAGGTCAACAATACCATAAGTTCGAACAAGTTTGTCCCGCACCCATGAAGAGCTCAAACCCGCATCGCTAGGTATATTTTCCACCGACATGCCCACAGCTTCTCAAACGTACATCATGATCAATCGTCAACGTGCACTGCCGATAAGTCAAACTGAAGACGTATTCGTGAAGACCAATTGGATGTATCTAGTTAGCTGGTCTTGTGTTTACTAATTTGTACTTGAACGACCAAGAGCGAGCGCACCGCTTTTGTAAAACCATTGACCGGTACACGTGCACACAATGAGGGTTTTCGTTATAGAGAACTATTCTTCCATAATACTTGCAAAGCAGGGACATTCTTGTTCCGAAAGCAGTCAAGTTCAGTTGATGAGAGGATCGTTCATATAGCCTGTACGTTACTACAATAGCCTCAATATTCGGCACGAATGTCATCATTACGGAGCTCCCGCAACTCTAACAAATTTCTACTTTTGCTGGGCACCGGTATGCTAGCTGACCCAAGTGAAGGTGCTTGAGGTGCCTTGAAAGAAAACAGTTTTAGTTGAGGACTTGGACCACTACTGCCGTTCAGAGTATCAATCGTCGCCACGACCGCCAGCGGAGGACTTCCTTTTGTCGTCGGAGAGGGTTCAAGGTCTGAGCGTAGCTCCAGATGCTTGACTGGAGCTTTGAGTTCGTTGGTCACCATGTTGACTTGTGCTGGTGACGAGTTCGATGACGATGTCGATGATCGCCTTGTGAATCCTGCCCGGAGTATCCAGTCGATGTAGCGACCCACGGTGACGAAAATGCTGGGAGCTTGATCGCCAAACCGGCACTGGTCCACGCCCAAAGCCGTCAGGCCGGTCAGCTCCCAACGTCCGTCCTCTCGTTGACAAACCAAAGGACCACCACCATCTCGCTATACGAAAACAGACGTCTGGGTACGTGAACGGAATTTTTACTCACGCGTGCTTAATTTTGGTGTACCCATGTATAATACAGACGGCCATTAACTTTTCCAGTATTACTGGCTGAAAGCGTGCGCCACTTAGACAAACGGTTTCGAAGTGGCGCACGTTAGCATGTTATCGGCCCGGAGAGTGCGTGACCTATAAAATGATCATGTCGGGTTCGTTTATTGAGCTCCCAAGTTACAACTTCTCTTCGCCCTTTAAAAGAGTAATTACTCATAAGGTTGCTGCTGTCAGCTCTCCGAACCGTCGGAAAGCAACCCTATTAGACGTATGACTCCGAGTCATGACTTACGTCACAAGTGCCTGAATCATCGTTGTCTGCGCGTGCACAAAAAGTTGATGCCGGTAAGGTGTAATTCCGAACTCCGGTGGCTTTCAAGCGCGCTTCGCAGTCACGATTATTAATGACTTCCATCTTAGTTTCTTGTAAGACAGTAGCAATTTCTGCAGAATAAACAAGATGCGCTCCACTATTGTCAAGACTGACACAAACGGCTACGCATACGCCTACCTTGATCTCTTGTAGAGCCCCATCCGCTAACAACACATCGCCGATCACAGACCGACCCGACAGGACCATTCCGTGCAGCGGCTGTTCCCGAAGATAGTTTCACTTGCGACACTTCATTCGGGTCTAGATAGTCGTCACGGTGAAAGATTAGACTCTCGCCCGGTTTTAATGGGCGGTACGAAGAGCCGCTAAGCGATTTGGGGATAGCTCGAGTACTGCATACGCTCGCGTCAACCGGCGCATCAGGCAAACAAATCGTACAAATGTTCGGCTTGTCACAGGACACTGGAGGGATCTTCAAGATAGCGATATCGTTCTCGAAAGTGATCGGATCGTATTTGGGATGAACAATAATATCCAGGGGGAAAGTGTAATATGTCTGGGCGAATAGCTCGTCTGAGGCAAAGTCATAAGCTCCCAAGATCGCGATAAAATCCGATCGTTTCAGGTTCGCCACTTTGTGCGCGACAGTCAGGACTGTCTGGTAATCCAAGAGTACTCCGGATCCAAAGACGCCGCTGGAGTTCGACAACGCCACTTGCCAGCAATTTGCATTCACTTTAGCATTACTGCCACCGATTATCCTAGCCATTTTCGTAAAGTCGAAACTGTAGGAGTAATCGAATATCCTCGGGATAACTTTTCTAGGTGGCAGTGGTCTTTCGGTCGTGGTAGTCGTGGTGGTGGATGGTGTAGAAGTGCTTGTGGTTGTAGTTGTCGTTGTAGTGGTGGTAGTTTTGGTGGTTGAATGAGCGATTGTCGCAGTGGGGAACTCCCTTCCGCCAAGCGGTGCTTGGCTCTCTTGGTCAATGTCGATGTTTACGTTGACTTCCCGGTTAGGTTGTGCACTGACTGTGTTGTCTCCATCGCCTCGAAGACCGCACATGTCGCACGACGACTTGACTTTTTCGTTCTGGAAGTCAAAGACGGGCTGGATGAAGCAGCAGACTTCAGAGTCCGAGCAGCCAAGGGCGTTTGACCGTGGGAAGATGTGGCCGGGCCCGTCAAAGTCCTCTCGCTCACTCGGTATGAAGTCCTTTGGGGCATTTAGTCCGGCAATTCTGTACTGTATCAGTTCTTTCTTAGGTGTGACCAGGCCTTCACTTGTAAAAATTACTCCTCCGAAATCCTGACAGCACTTCCGGTCAGCCACGCAACGTCCCGCTCCGATGGGTGTTTCGCATGGCATAACTACAGTGAGAAGACCAGATCTAGGGCTACGAATATTGTGCATTTTTGGTACAAGCACCACACAAGAATTTTGCTCCAAACATTCTATAGCTCGTTGAATAGTTAATTTTAAGCTTGAAGGCGAAAAAGGCTGGAAGAAGGACAAAAGTGAAGAGATATAATGGAAAAAATGGGAGCAGGGCGAACATAACGCACGACATCGTTATCCTGAGTGGCGCACCCTTCCAGCCAGTGACAATGAGAACGTGCGCCACCTGGGATGACAATCTCGTACGTTTTGTTTGCCCAGCTCCCATTCAGAGTACGCAGGATTGCCTTTCGGAATCAATTTCATACCGAGTCGGGAAAAGGTGCTGTTTACAGGTTGAAGCCAGAGTATTCCAAGTAAAGATCCAATGAGCCACCGGAAGAACTGAGGCCTGCCGGATTTCCTCATGGTTGCGCTGATTTTGATAAACAAGCACAACACAGACTTCGAGCGAGTTAATGGACTGCTTAAGCTCCTCGTATCAAGCGAAGATGGCGAAGAGCTAAGATCTTTATGAGCCGCAGTACCACATCACCGTAGCCTGATCGAGAAGCTATGCAGCCGACAATGGGAAAAGTGGAACATGTGAGCCACACTGGCCGCTTTTATTGACACCATTGCCATCAGCGTAGTTTGCTCGATTTTCTCTTGTGGCATGGTAAACGGTCATGTAGCCGAAACAATATACAGACAAAAGAATAGAGACGTGAAAGAAGCTGAAGATGAATTATGACACGCTAAGCGTTCAACACAATTAACACCCTTAACGGTTTTCCCTTGTAATTACATGTCGAAGTCACTGCGACCCATTTCCCCACGCCGACTGACCACTATGTTGTCTTCGTCATCACGACTACCGAACCCAACATAAAGTGCATTAGTCGTGTGTGTGTGTGTGTGTTAATCGGTACCGGTTCGGAATCCCGGGATTCCAATGTCCCGTGACCCATTATTTTCAGGATGCAATCCCGGTGGTACGAAATGTTTGGTGAGCCAAATCTCGTGAAATCATAAAAAATCATATTAAACTACAGGGTGAGTACACCAACTTGCGACCACCTGGAAATTCAAAGTGCTGGTTCTCCTTTCGGTCCTTCACAGATTTCGTTCGACTTTTCAAGCTCTTGTCAAAGAGACATAGTTCACTTGCATGCATCAAGACCAGGGTTGAAAAAGTTGATTGGTATGACTTCCGGTGAGGAAGACTTCTCGCCACGAATAAAAAAGGTTCTCTGGAACTCTCTGTTTGAGAATCCATCCGTAATTTGATTTCAGCCTGGGTATAAGTACTTAGGCGCTTATCGAAAATGGAATAGATCGCAAGAAGATCAAAATAACTTTGGAAATGAATTAATATCGTTTTGCCCATTTTGCCGGGAAACCCCTCCCCGTGGAAAAAATTGCAAAGTGTGTTCTAAACCAGGAGTTTATACTTACAACCGCTTTTCGTCTAGCTGAGTCCTTGGGCTAATTTTCAATCGCTGTCCGAGATACAAGATCTTTCCGGGAAACCAAAGAAAATTTCTCGAAGTTCCCTCAAAGTTTGAAACAGTTGCTGATTCAGACGAGACTTGTTTTTCTGAATATTATGCTCTCCAACGTGTCAATTATCTGTGTATTGCATCAGTGTGGTGTATACAGTATGTCTCAGCAAAATTGTCCCCATGGCTGTTTTCTGTCTCGAAAAATTACCATACGAGGTACACGACGTAATTCGGGGATATCGATTTTCGCACTGTAATTTAGGCTGAGTCGTCAACACCGTCAACACCGTCAACACCGTCAACACCGTCAACACTTGATTCATCTTTTAGGGTAAACGCGGCTGGCCTAGTTATTGGCCTGGACAAATTTCTGGCCGGACGAGCTGGCGGCAGTTCAACGCAGACATTGTTATGTCGTTGCAGAACCTAGTCCTGTGACGTCAGCAAGTAAAATTTCGCAGTGCAATATGCGGAATACAGTGTCATTCCAAATTTCGTTCCTTATTTCGTACCTCTTTTCCCATCTTGAGGAAGGTTAGCCTGGAATATGACGGAAGGTCTTAAGAGCAAGAGACAGCGAAAGTATACGTACGATAGCCTGAAAAAGGCAGTTCGTGCGGTCTCCTTCATAAGGTGGTGGATTACATAAGTAAAGGCCTTTCCGGCGAGAAAAGTCAAGTTTTAACGGTGATTTACCATCAGAGCTGCATTTTCCTAGCAAAATAACCATGCATATAGAAGAAACCAGATCTACGATGATTGAGAAGATCTCTGCAAACGTTTGGTTGTCCATGTAGGTAGAGCGGTATTGTGTGGCGAACACAGCCGGCGGAGCCGCTGATTCGGAAATCAGTGGCCAGAAATTTTACCCAGGCCAATAATTATGCCAGCCGCGTGTACGTCTGTTGACAGAACTTTAGGCTTTTCAATATTGGACAGACCCATCTCTCTCCCAGAACAAATTCCTGTGATCTGCAACGCCTTGTCGTTCTCAAACTTACTGAACCCACCTCAGGTAACAACAAGCGGTTGATTATAGACAACAGGAGCTGAGAAATATGCCCGAATTAGGTCGTTCATCTCGTACATATTTCTTGCGTTTTTCTTTTGGTCAAGGCTACGTGCACGAAGTTCCCGAACTTTCCTGCGTGCACGAACTACAGCAGGAATATTTACTCCATGCACGAACTCTGACACGACCTTTTCCTTCCTGCGGCGTGCACGAACTTCAGCACGAACCGCAGTCTCCGTGCACGAACTGTGACACACGGCGTTTCGTTTGGGAACGACGGCCCCGACCTCCAGATCTACCAACCAACCACGATTGTTTTGAGTGTTCAGGACATGAGATGTCATCACTTGATGCTTTAGTCTGCTAGTAAGACGCGAAACACGTAGAGTGATGTAAGGAATAGGTATGAGAGAGGAGTACAACAGCCGAAAGGCGAAATCTACTGCTTGGTACTTCGAGTTCTTCTTCGAGTAGCACTTTCTGAAGACGGTAGATGCCACCACGAGGCTTTAAACTCAACATGCTCAGATTCTTCTATTCGGACAGCAGGTGTCTCCTTTTTCGAGAGTCTACGACGTGAAGCATGCAGAAATGCTCTGTTGATCCTTTTAACTTCTGAACAATGCTCGCAATGTTTCCACATGCTCGCCTGGTGGAAGCTGGCTTCGCTTGGGTCTTTTCCAAGAAGAAATTCCGTTCTTATTGCCGAAGCAAATAGTCCGCAGTCCGTACCCAGTCTGCTTTTGGACTGGTCGCTTCTCGTACTGTACTGTAGTACCTTTTTTTGCTGCCTTGAGATAGAAATAAGCGCTGAGGTTCTGTTGACATGTTTCAGTGCAGACTGCAGTAGAACTTCGAAAGTCTGTCTTCCGGGGTCAAGACTCGCCAATGGCCGGATGTCGAACTGCCCTGTCGTCTTCCATAAATTGAGAATTATCTTTAGCGATAATCGTGGTTAATGCTTTTGAGTGATAACTGCAACTACCCGACCGGACATGGCGTTTTTCTGGACTGTTCTGATACGTGTACGCGGTGCAATGTACACGTGCGCCGCATACACGTACTCTTGCTGGTCAGCTCAATGTACTTCCTTGATCGCTAACTATCCAGTGACTCGCCATGGCAGGCTGTTGACTCCACCTGCTTTCCGGCAGAAATTATCTCGCATGAATATGTTCATGGATTTCTCTCGAAGGAACATTCTTCATACACAACTTCATTCACGCTCTTTGTATTAATATCCGACGAATCTCTCAACCGCCATCCCCCCTTCATGCTCTTCAGCTTTATTTCTCAATAAAAAGGGGTGTCTTGCTCGCTAACGGTACCGGTGCAGCTCAGAGGGACAGGTGGAAGTCTGACGCGCCGAGCTGTCACGTCCTCCTTGGTATCTCACCCAGACTGTGTACCACCTCGAGTCTAGCTGCATCGACGTTACCAATCGATGCGATCATACGACCTCAGCATGTCCAAATAAAATCATCCGCTTACACTTATCATGAATAGTTTCATTAACGAATTGTTCCTTGGGTCTGCTTTCATATCCCGAGCGTAGTCTAGTCCCCTAATCGGCATTTGCCGCTCGTGTGTCACTTTCTCCAACGAAGAAAGTCCAGCATCAATCAAACTAGAGTTCAGTAGCCTCACATCGGTCAGAACGAGAAGGTATTCCCGAGCGCTAAGGCGAAGGTGCTCCGTCCAAGGTGCCTGTGCTTTATGGAAGATCTCACTGTCAGAGGAGGGAAGGGTTATTCCTGTTTGCAGGTCTTCCAGACGAAGTTGTCTCGGGTCGAGAACCAGCGATGGACGAGCCCCCTGTACATTGATTGTGCATCCACAAGTGTTCGACTTTTCCGGCTAGTCGATGTATTGGATATCGTCAGTGGGTGCTGACGATTTAGCAGGTTCTGCTTTTTAGCTTAGAAGTTTCGTCGGTTCTCTTACTACGTATAGCGCTCATATTCTCCATGTGTTAAATGTTGATTCTTTTCAAAGCTTTCTTTGCCACCTGACTGTTTTTCGTTTTGTTGAAACTCAACGTGGTCTCTTTGATGCGAGGCCGACCCCGAGGTCCCTTTCCCGCGTTTCATTCACGACCGTCTTCGGTAGAGAAGGCAGAAACGGGTGCGGTCCTTGCGTTACGGGATCTGGCATCTCTTGAGTGTCCCGAATGCCATCGACTGGTTTGTCAGCGATTACATCGCCCAGAGCGAGCGATGTTGAAGAAGGTTGTCCACGATCTGGTTCAGTTCACGTACTATATTGCCATAGCTGTTTGAGTCCGCGACCTGAGAAGTGTGCGCGTCAATTAGGGCTGTCAGCTTTCTGAATTCCGCGTATCTAGCAGTACGAGCTTCTGCAGCTGCGACTTCAGCTTCTTCTTCTTCTTCCTCATTGTCGGAAGGTGCTTCGTACTTTTCGTTAAGAGCACAGTTGATAGACTCTCGGTAGACAGGGAATGGTTCTCTACGTTCGGAAGAGTTCCTTAACCAACGTTTGGGATAGCGGGATTGATCAAACAGGCCTCTCGAATTTGAAATCGAAAGTCGAATATATAGGGCACGCAATGGCCAGTATGCAGTTAGAGGTACACTCACAACCTCTTTCGGGTAGCGAACCTGTTCTTTGTCCAGGTATACAACGAGCGCCGAAAAGCAGTCAGAATCTCCTGCTTGTAGGCCACAAGAAGGTCGTTTCTGGCAACTATCGTTTTCACGGCTTTGAAAATTGCATAGTCAGGTGGAAGCATTAGGGAACTCTTGTTGGGTGAGCTTCAACTCCACAAAGTTATTGTCTAACATAAACCTCGTCCCATTGCTCGTGCGCTACTTCGAACTGCCGAAAGAATGTGCGGATGTTACTTTCACGCCCAGACGCCACCCAGCAAGCTGTCACAACTTGTGAAATTCCATTTCGATCCTAAACTAGAGCAAGCTACATAGCGTAGTTGTTTTCTTACACGGTATTTGGTGTCAATAAACAAGATCTCGGGGGTTTACACGAAAGAACTCTATCATCTCCCTGGTTATAATGATGATACGGTGCGTTGGTTTGCCCTCTGGAGAGCCCACGTAGATAAGACGAGTTGGGTCCTGTATATCTCCGAGGAGCTTGCGCAGATTGTCACCCTTCGTGGGTCCAGTGTTCAGATCACGATCCAGACGATCCTCGAGATTATGTAGATCTTTCTCTCTGATCGGCTTCCTGGTTTGGATCGGAAGAGCTGCAACAATCTGGCGCACTGGAACTCCCTTCTTTACAAGTTCCGTCGCCTGTTCTCTCTCTATTTCGTTAAGCAATCGGTTTTCCCGCTCATGCTCGTAATTATCTTTGCTGATTTCATGATTATGATCCTTGATGTTTGTTGTGGATTGTACACGAAGTTTCCCGTCTGTCTTGGTTCCGGAGATATATAAATTCAACAGGGCAGTCAAGTTTCCTTGTGAGGGTCTTTCGCTTACACCCGTGCCCCGATGATGTCGAGGTCCGCTATGAGCACATACCTGGATTATTTGAGCGGATACGGCTGACTCTCAGTTCGTAATAGATCGGACGGGAACCTTCGAAAACCGTGGGCTTGAGCTTTTTCGCATTTTTCGTTGTAAACAACCAATAAGTGCTGTTCTGATAGGCGGCGAGAGCCTGGTTACAGTATATTCTTCATGGGAAGCAAATGTGTCGTCCTTTTGCATGTTTGGAGAGCCACATCAGATTTGGCTAAACTCTTCACGAACTTTCCAACCAGAAAGTTCATGTTTACTGGTTGGAAAGCTCGTGTTTATCATACCTAGTCCGTATTGTAACTGCAGTAACAATCAAGCAGCTCGTGCACGAAGTGATAGTCCCTGTCACTATTCGTGCGCGGAGACAAAGTTCGTACCAGGTTTCGTGCACGGAGTTTTTAGTTCGTGTGGTATTTCGTGCACGGAGAGAAGTTCGGGAACGTTCGTGCACCGAGTTAGTACGTTTTCTTTTTTCATAAAATGTGATAGATAGTTGTCTATGATTTACGGTATTGCCATAGCCGATCCGGTACCTGCTCAAAGTATCGTTTGACCACAATGCCGACGATGAATGTCGCGTGACCAAAATGTTAACTGAATTCTGTATTATCCAGCCATGTGGATAACCGATGTAAATATCGTTTGCTTACTTTCCCGATTGTAGAGAATGCCAATTGGTTGTTGCGTCATATCCGTGACCTCGAACGACCTTTATCAGCCGCGACGCTTTTGAATCACGCTATTCGAACCCGAATTTTATTTCCAGAGATATTTGGAAGTGTTAGCAAGATCCGCTGGGAGTTTTAATACACTTGATCGAGTTACATATTGGTCGGTTAATGTGACGGTTGGTCAATCATTGTGCAGAATGATATTCTTGAAAGTTATCATAGTGGTTAGTTATATTCAAAGTTAGCCAAAGTGTCACCCTAAGTAGAATTTTTTCCCTCTGCAGTCGTCCAAACGTTTCTGCGTGTTACTCCCGAAAGTTTTCGGAGGATAGATAGCTAAATAACAGGCTGTCAATGGCATTGTCCGCAGTTGAAGTCAAGATAACACGTTGATTTGCAAGCCCAAAGTAGCCCAATTCGTGACCTTTAAGTAGCCAAAACAGAGCCAATTGTCTAGTTTATTTCTGAAAAAGTCCAATTTGCTACGTTCAACAAGTAATGGCTACTTCGAAAGTAGCCGTTGGCTTTAACCAAACCTCATGTTCTAGAAGCTGGGCAAGACATTGGACAGTTGGAGAGCTGCACTGGACAACTGGACTGGGCAAACTGAATTTAAATTGCGCGAGAACGCAACGGAAACAGGAAAACATTTTTTAAGTTCTTAGCAAAAAGCAAAAGTGATACAGGAAACGTCAAAAATCCGATAGCACCATCCATAATTTGAAAAATTATTCGATTCATTGAAATTCCAGTAGTATAAATCAAATCATCCGCGAATCGGCGCCGTATCTGGTTTGAATGATTTGGTGTGCGCCTTGCGATTTTCGAGAGGCCTGCGAACGTAACGGAGAGGTTGTTCTCGCGAGTGGCGTACGTGTGCGGTATTGTTGGTCGGGAGCGTGCGCCACTGCACAGAGCGACTTTGTAAGTTTTGTGTGCCGGCCTCCCATAAGTTGTAAGGCGCACAGATTGTGCACCAAATCATCCAGCTACACCCCCGCTCAAGCCAACTTGCTACCAGTCATTAAATCAAGGCGTCTCGACTCGATTCGAGTTCCAATTCGAAACCAGTTTCTCGTGGTTTAACATTCTATTTGCCCCTCCAAAAAAATAACTGGCCAGAAATCCGTGTACAGAAAGTCAGGATCGTTGAAAATATGGTTATTGAAAATAATCAGAACAAACATCGAAATCCTGGAGAAGAGGTTGGAACTTGGAAGTTCAAATTTGCCGTTCTCGAACACTTCCCGTCAAAAAGAATAAATTCGACGGTTTTAGATCGTTTGGCGAGTTCACTCGGAACTTTCCTGTTCTTTCTCGATTCCTTCCGACCACCAACACAGTTGTTAGTCTGTTGGCGTCAGTCTGGGGATGAAAACTCCAACCGTGAACATCCAGAGACAGCATTTTATCTGCTGCGGTATATCTTCCCCACCGAAAGTCATACTGCTCAAATTTTTCGAGCTATTTCCGAATACA
The DNA here is from genome assembly GCA_001949185.1 of Ramazzottius varieornatus. Taxonomy (NCBI): domain Eukaryota; kingdom Metazoa; phylum Tardigrada; class Eutardigrada; order Parachela; family Ramazzottiidae; genus Ramazzottius; species Ramazzottius varieornatus. The sequence goes on along the minus strand of BDGG01000012.1, from coordinate 693,330 downwards.
ATGAAAAGTATCATAGCTCCGTCAGACCAGCTTTAAAAGTTACACGGAACGTGTGGAAGCATGAATGGCAAGGTCGTACTTGACTTTTCCAGCGACGCTGAAATGCCAGGTGGTGGCAAGTTGGCTTGGCGGGGTGTAGATCCGGCATCGCATTCGCAGATGATTTGATGATTTTATTCTACTGGATTTTCAATGATACAAATTAAAAAATATTTTCAATGATAGTGATATCGGACTTTTGACGTTCACTGTATTACTCTTGCTTCTTTTCTAAGAACTTCCCTTGCTTCTTTTCTAAGAAAAGTTTTCCGTTTTTCCGTTCGCGCGCAATTTAAATCCAGGTTGTCTAGTCTAATTGTCCAGTACAGCTGTCCAACAGAAATTTATCCAATGTCCATGTCCAGCGTCTTGTCCAGCGTCTTGTTGAGCTTCTGCATTATGCGAGCAAAAGTGATACTTTAGAAACAGGAGCTCGACAAGCAAACCTGACAAGATTGTTTTTCTAAGCGATGCACATGTAATATGTTGTTGGCTGGATAAAGTCGCTGGGGCAAGGTTTCTTGGTGCAGTGGCCACGGTTATATCGGTAACAAATGTCGTCTTCCGCGACATGGTTTGTCAGCCACTGCTGGTCGTGGCCCTCTGTCATGTGCAACCACGTTTTGTGCTCGTGGTCACGTGACGTCGTAGAGCTGGTCAGGCAAGTGCGGTGTTTGGTGTCTGTATGGACAGTAGACCACAGTTCGAGGTTCTTAGATTGACGAGCAGCCATAGTTCGAAGCCTTGCGTCGTAAGCCAGCCATTTGTCGACAGGGTATCCGCGATCGGGATGCGCCAGTTCGGCCATGACGTTCGTGGAGCTTGTCAGTGCAAGGGCCAGAGTGGGGTTGACCGTGATGCGGTATGCCATGAAGATGGAAAAACACTTCACAGACTCGGCGAAGGAGGATACTCTACACCCTTTATCGGATGATTTCATGACCAATTTGCTGGTCTCTGCATCGGTTGAGATCTGCGTGCCATGGGCCTTCTGTTTGCCGAAACCCTCGATACGGTTATCCTCCATCAAGTCGATGATGTTTATGAACTCGAGCTCGTCGAGCAGCAGTTTCAAAAGGCTCTTCTTGACAGGAGGCAGGTATGGCGAGTCGCACGGTAATTCGTAGTCAGCCTAACGGAACCTCCGAATTCCCAGGCGCCCGTGTACGGGTCTATTATTTACTACGACATCATTGTCAAGCCCAGAGGAGGAGTCGTCATCGCTGCTTGGCTCGTCGGTGATGGCTATAAGATCGGTCTCTGGTTTTGCAGTTGGAGCTTTGTTGAAAGACCCCGAAGTTGATGGTTGGGAATTTTGGGTAATAGCAATAAGGACGGAAATAAGCGCCTTCAATTGATCCACCACTTGGTCAAGTTGGTCTTCCTCCGGCTGCACTGTAGATGGGTGTGCCAGGACCACCTTGGAGCGGACTGTCGAGGTGTATTGAACCGTGGAGCAGATCCTTTACCTTATCTGCGGTGTCTCCGGTTTAATGGTTTGGCTTTCTGGGTGTTACGCGTGACAAGTTTGAAGCGGGTAGATATCGCTGTTCCATTGGCGGCGGCTGTTGAGGAGAGACGTCGTTGCCGGCCACGTGTCGAACCGTTGAAAGGCATGGTGCGAGAAAAGGTTAATAAATTTCCAGCGAGAATGAGTAATGAGAATGTATTCCAATTATTTCACAGAATATTGGGCAGCAAGAACAGATGCGAGTAATTCAATCGCATCGACAAGCGCATGAAAGATGACATTAAGATTTCACTCAAGTTGTAACTTGTCAAGCTTTGCTTCGACGCAGTGAATGCTCGACAAAGTCCCTAGTTAAGAGCTTCAAGCTTGCGTTCGTTCGTTCGAACAGCGCAGATCACGAGATCTGATCTATACTAGAGCCTGAAAAAGTTGCATGATCTGGTCTGCTTTGATCTTGCCCGCTTAACCTGTATGATCATCCTTGCTGTCATTGTGCTTGCATCCCTGTCCTTGTTTTGCTGCCTCCGTAATCGAGTACGCTTCTTTGTTACCTCGATCATGAACACACACGACGGGAAGGAGCTTTTAGCTCAAGATCTCGAGCGACCAGTTGAGCCCACGACTGCTCCGAACATTTTCACGTTCGCTACCGAGATTGCATGCAACGTACTGTATGATCCAGAAGTGTTTCCATATGCACAGGCACCGAACACGCTCGATATACCGTGGGAGGAGCACGTGAATTGCTCCATAGATCCCGCACTGGTCATCCGACAAACGGATGCGGATTTGTTGTCCTCGGAGGAGGAATGCGCATATACTCCGCCCTCCATAACTTCGCTTAAATCTGTCGATGATGGCAGCGGAGCGGACATGGGCACTTCGTCGCGAAACCAGCCAGTGGCAGTCTCATGTAACACCACAATCCATGATGTCTTGGCACAAAATGTTACCGAAACCTCCGCAAAAGTGGCGAGTGAGGTGAAGTACCTCGAAATTATAAGCATGCTCGAAAATAAACTAGCAGCGGCAGAACAGCGTTGCAATATTGCTACCGAACAACAAACAGTCAATGCGATGAGAATCGCTGAACTCGAACGTAAGCAGCGTGAGAGCCAGGTGAATACAGCAGGTCCTGCAACCAATGCCACAAGTCCGCAAACCGAGAGCCTGCGATGTCTGGCTCCCTCATTCCACTCTGTCGCCGCAGATCAGGCCTTTCGTACTCGTGTAGGATTGAGAAAGCCAGAAGGCTCAGGGTCACAGGGCCCTCCACGTGCGTTAGCCACCTCGCAACAGATGGCAAGCAGGCCGTCACAAAACAAACCACTCGCCAGAAGACATCGAAATGGCGAACAGTCCCGTGCCGGCATTTTAAACGTGGTCACTGCAACTGGGGCGAAAACTGTAATTTCCCCCATGTTGAACTCAATTCATCCTATGAACCCCCACGAGAAATGTCCCACTCAGCTTGTATACAACATCGTAGACCAGCACAGGGAAATCAGCATTACGAGAGCCGGTACCGAAATCGAGGTAATGACTATCATCAACCTTACCTTACAGCGCCCGCGTTCAAGACTCGAGTATTCACCCCGACCGCAAAGCACAGGACAAACCTTCACCGACGCGATGGTAGTAATATAGCCACCCCGGTAAGTGGCAGAGACGCGGCGGTAGTCCCGTGCCGCCGTGATATGGTAGGCAGCACAAATCATCCATCGTATACGGCCATTACCGACGGGAGACGCATCAGTGAAGGTACGAGCACACAGCGTTTTTCGGAGCCTCTCACCGTACGTCCGGGTTCCCCATCAAAAAACGTTCATTAGGGGAGCTGGCTGCTCAGGCCACCAGCAGCCTACTGCGCCCCTCCACAACTCGCTGTAGACCCTCCCGCAGTATGAAACTCGCCTACTGGAACGTAAACGGACATAAGCTTACCTCGCAATCTGCTACTCAGGCTCTCTTCAAAACATTTGATATCGTTGCTCTCACAGAAACTCACTCATTTAACTATTGCTCGTTTTTTGACGATGAAAATTTTCCTGTATTACGGTGATTACCCACAACGCCACGATAGGTTCGTGGGTGAAACGCGGAGGCATCACGGTCGTCTCCAGTAAATATAAGCTCAGGAGGTTCGAACCTCAGTTCTCCGATGAGTTTCTGGCAGTAGAAGTTAATTGGCCGGACGGCGCCTCCGTGTGCACGATACTCGTGGTGTACATTCCACCTTGTCAGTCCCGATACATCTCTCTCGAACGAGAAGATGATATGTGGGAAGAGCTCATTGCACTCACACTGAGAATCGATTCCACGCGGCCGCTCGTCGTTATGGGCGACTTCAACACGCACCTCTGCGACCTTCCGCTCAACGCACTAGTCGAGGGATCTGGCAGCAAACGAGCTTGTCGCCGTAAACTACTGCCCCAATATAGACAGAAATCCCTGCAATTACCGGTCTAAGCTCTTTCTTGACTACGTTCGACAAGTAGACCTCATCAGTCTTAACGGACTGGATGAACAGTTCCCCCTCAAATTCACATTCGAGCGACACTGTCATAGTTCGGTCCAACTACTGTTATTGACTACTCTCTGGTCCGCTCGTCCGATGTGCCTCTTGTCAGTAGCTTTGACGTCCTGGACCAGCATCCCGGCCTTTCAGACCATCTTATCATGTGTGTGGAAATCAAGCTCCAAGAGCACCGTACACATGGCTTGGGACGGCGTCCGACACCCGACCAGCCAAAGGTCCGCACCAACTGGGCTGCATTAGCACAGGAGATTGTGGGTCCTCTGACGTCATCATTCGCAGCCGGCCAGTATGACAGCCTGTCAGCGCTGCTTGATGTGGCACCAGGCATGGTTGATCAACTGCGAAGAACATACTCGTAGCAGCCACGAGTGTCAATCTATACGAAGAGGCAGCGCACTATACCGGCTGCACGACCTTGACACGATTAGCCAGCGACATGACTTCAGCGACACGACCTTTTGCCCGTCAAACTCCTTCGCTGGTGATCAGCAGCGCATGACACGCCTGCATGCCTCTGAGAGCGCTTCCGCGCTCTTTGCACTCACGGCTTCGTAACAAATGGACAGATGACCGGACACAGGGAGGAACCAAATGCTATTTTCAGATCATGAATTTCCCCTTCAGCATGTTTGGAGGAATGATTGGAGCATATGCTCCTTACCAAATATCAGGACTGACCACGGGATTTCCTATGAGTTTCCCGCTAGGACACCCGTTTAGCTTTTCTCTCCGTCCCTCCGCGAGTACGCCTCTGCTGGGAACTCTCGCTCAACCGAGATTCACGGCCGATGAGTGGCTGATCCTACAGGGGATGACAGCGACCCAACCAGCTGTCCCATCCATCAGCCCTGGCGCTCCGGCCATCCAGCCGTCCAGCGTTCGCGTCTCTCAAGCCAGCTCCTACCATGCATCAACGATAACCAACAGCCCCGTCGGTACGGGTCGACCGGATGTGAAGATCAACCTGGGGTCGATCGGCCCACCGCGCAAGCCCTTCGATCACCGTCGCCTCGGCAATCAACCGCCTCAACACTGTAACTCAAACAAAAACCGAGGTCGGGGCAACGGTGGGCGTGGCGGTGCTTATGGCCGCTCTGACGGACGCGGTGGTGGTCGTGAGGGCGGTCATCGCGCTGGACGGAGCGGTGGACGGAGCGGTGGACGTGGCAGTGGACGTGATAGTGACGGACAACGGGGATACTGCCCCCGGAATTGCGGAGGAGGGTGGCCCCCGAAAAGCCACCAGAACCTCGACCCGCCGAGCCAGGCGGATCACCCTCCCGTCGGTACAACCAGGTTCGGAGGGCGAGCCCAAGTCGCCGAAGAAGACCCTCGCGACGGACAGCAAAAACCCAACCACACACATGGACCAGCTCGAGCATCAAACCGGGAACGACGGAGCCAGTCGGACATGGAAATGGACAAGTGAGAACCTGGACGAAGGCGGAAAGAACGCTCCCTCATTCCTTGTTTGGTAGTTAGCTCTCCCTGCTATGTTTGTGCGAGTTTTCCACTTCCTTTCTGGTGCCTGATCTCGGATTGTAATCCATATGTGTCAATCTCTGAAGTTAGTCTTGATCGCTTCCACTTGCCAAAGCTGTTAGTACTGTATGTTTCGTTATGTTTTGTTATCCTCTGACGATCGAGGAAGCCGTCGACTAGATTGTCGAGGCTCGATAAATCAATCTATCTATCCATCAAGTACACACGAGATCTCTCCGGCTGTAGTATCCAGCCAGGATGAGGAAGAGCGCAACCTGACCAGACGTCGTGGCCGAACCTAGCTCCGACGTGGATAGCCACTCAGCGTAGGCGGCTGATATCGGTCGGTTGAGAAATTCGTGGGATGCCAAGAGCGCGGATAAATTGTATATGAAGAATGTTCCTTCGAGAGAAATCCATGAACATATTCATGCGAGATAATTTCTGCCGGAAAGCAGGTGGAGTCAACAGCCTGCCATGGCGAGTCACTGGATAGAGTTAGCGATCAAGGAAGTACATTGAGCTGACCGGCAAGAGTACGTGTATGCGGCGCACGTGTACATTGCACCGCATATATACACGTATCAGGACAGTCCAGGAAAAACGCCATGTCCGGTCGGGTAGTTACAGGAAGGGAAAACGCCCATCACTCAAAAGCATTAACCACGATTATCGCCAAAGAAAATAATTTTCGATTATTGGCTGGAATTGCCTGAGTATCACCGCCACTTGTCAAGGGTGCCCCTCGCACTGTCGGATCATGGCAGGAACTTTTTGACTGCAGGCATCCATGAAATTTATCGAATTTATTGAAATTTACGAAATCTCGGCGAACGACGTCCCGCTGAATCGACTTACTGACAGAAGTCGTACTGCACAGGTCAGTGTTGTACCGACCGTTACAATTGCTAAGTGAAAACGACCGCTTTGTAATTTCAATATGACAAACAGAATTGAGAATCCTATGCTGGGTAATCCCCGCATTAATTAGACTTTTAATTAGAATGCGAAGAATATTGTAGAAGAAATTATAATGGGTGATGCGGTCATTCAATTTAGTGAATCTGTGCCAACCGCGGTAAAACGCACGCGGGATTATTAATAATATTGCTTCGTGAATGACGCGCGATGCATGAACGTACGCGCGAAGCTGGACCCTGGTGTCCGGATGCCTTTTCCTACCCCCCCCCCCCCCCCCCCACAGGGCTGTTTCGCGAGTATGGTAAAGAAGCGCCGACGGTACGCGTGTGCCTTCACCAAGTACTGGAATGACTGTTAACATCAGCGCGTTCGTATTCAATACCTTGGCCATGACGTGCCATGCTCTAAACATCCGACGGGGATTCCAAGCATTTGCTTCGAAACATCAATCATATGAAAAGTCAAGTCCAAAAAAGTAAGCACCACAATTGAAATAATGTTGATTGCTGTCGCCAGCTGAATTCCAACTGATTGTAATTGCTAGTTGAGCTGAGTTGAATGTCGGAGAAGTGAATTGCTGCCGCCCGAGGTATTCCAATCCACCGTAATTGCAGATAGAATTGAAAAAGTCGTATTGAAACAACCCTGGTACACTACAGGTATAACAAGGAAGAACAACCGGCCAACACATTTCATTCCAAGGATTGGACGACTATCGAACAGCAGGTTTTTGGGAGGCGGACGCAATCTTTTTCAGAAGTGGCAAAGCGGTTATGATCAGTCCGCCAACCGTCATGATACATCCCATTACAATATACAGTTCTTTGTGTCTTCCACCATAGCTCGACACGATAAGCCCTCCTAACGGAGGTCCTGCCAGGGAACCAAGTCCCCGAAAGAAGACCATATTGCCGTATGCCGAAGCGATAGTAGCAACTCCAAAAGAATCAACGAGGACCAGAGACGTCAGACACACCATGCATCCTATAAAAACCCAGCTTTGAGTAAAAGCGGGTAAATATTCCAAAAACAGACATGAAAGTACATACCATAACCCAACCCAGCTACCGCTGCGTAGATGGCCGCTCCCACAAAACTGTCATTGACTGTGACTAACGCCGTCGCTATCCCGACAAAGACCATTGACAGAGAGAAGATCCAGAAACGGAGAGCCCCAACCTTATTTGCGATGAACCCGAAAAACAGTCTTCCGACAGTGCTCAACGCACCCATGATGGAGACCAAAATGGACGATGTCATACGATCGACTTTAACATCCACCAGAGCACGGTTTACTTGATACACCAATGGGGCGTTCAGAGAGAAGAAGATTAGGAACTGGCTAACGACGAATACCCAGAAGACCCAATCTTTGAAAATGTGGAACGTGGAGGGTTTCTTCAAGATCGGGCCTTCGGGATCCGGAGACCCTTCTTTGCTACCGATGGGATTGCCATCTTGTGGTGCTTGAGCACGTTTTTCGTCTCTGCTTTCTCGACCAGACGGCGAATCTGTTGAAAGCAACGAGAAGTTTTCAGTCAGTGTTCACAAGACAGCACACCTTCAAAGTACACCTTGTACGATTTTCTGGTCTTGTCCTTCCGAAACGCCGGAATTTTGGTCTGGTTGACGATCGCCAGAAAACGAGACATGTCTGAGGCTGATGTTCTCGGCAGAAGATGGCTTCAGACTTCCGTTCTTTTCTTTCTCATCTTTATTCATCGATATCTTCCTTAGTTCTGGGACAGCGGGAGCTTCATCGGCATTGCTTATTGGCTTTACCGCGCTCAAGGGAGTCTTTGAATCTGTGAGGGACGTTACAGGACGGAGGAACAGTGCGAACACACATCCTTGAAGTGCGATGGCAGATTCGATTAACATGGCCCCACGCCACCCATACCGCTCAATCAGGTGTGCCAATAAGGGACCCATCATAGCGGCTCCTATTCCCGAACCCGAAGCAATTATTCCGATGGCTATGGCGCGATGACCCTCGAACCATCGTGCAACGCTGGTCACAGCGCAAAGCACCGCACATCCGCATCCAATACCTGTAAAATAACAGTAGTAGGGACACAGGCTACGGACCGGAAACAGTTGAGGCATTTTGCATTACGAATATAGTACAACAGAAAATGAATAACCTGTCACCACGCCTTGGAAAACCACGACGAGGGCGAAATATGGCATAAAGGACGCAATCAGTAATCCAATAAACGCCACCAGACACCCGAAGAAGGCTGTAGTACGAGTTTCGAAACGTTCTACCAGAAGTGATGCCAGAGGACCACAACCGAAAAAGGCTCCTGCAAAATTACCAGTATAAGCTGGTTTGAAATTTCTGTCTTGTTATCAAGCACAGCGCGCCTGCAGAAGTTCGAAGTTCAAAGCACATGGGTCGATAAAGCTCTTACCAAAAAACGCGGCTGAAATCCAGGCACAAGTAGTGGCAGTCAGCCTGAAGTCCGCCAGAAAGACAGGAAAATATACCGAGAGCGAATACATAACTCCGCAGTTGGTCACGTGGAGGAAGAACCCACATACGACGATGAACCTACATTCAAAGCAAAACCAATTACGTATAAAACGGTCCTCCCACAATAACGTATTAATGGCTCTTGCTGCTGGCCATGGTGAGCTTCTCACCAGCCGAATCCACCATCAGGAGCTGTTGTGACACCGACAGTTTCCTTCAACAACACGTGCTGATCGATCTGATGGCGGTCCCGCTCTGTTGGTGGTCCTCGAATCCAATGGCTTTTATCATAGGTAGGTGAACTTTTCCTGCGGAAGCGATCGGCATGGTGAACCAGAGCATGGTTGTGGACAGCATTAGGACCTCCAGAATATGGCATGGTGAAACCTAGTTTCTAACTTTCGCGGTCATCACGATTACGGTAATTTAATACCAGAATGCTATTCAATCCAACAAAAGAGCATTCCTTATATTGAGTTCACCGTACAAGTACCCCGAACGAAATGATTAGGGCAAATGTATGCAAATTAATTGCAAATTCACCGGCAAGATGGCCAAGTTATTCATGTTGTTCTCATGCGGAACCCACGTGTTTACCTTTATAGCTGCACGCCTATGAATATCCACGACCGGGTTTCTTACTTCAACCGGCTTATGTCAGCAGGAACCTCATGAGTGTGACGGCCCATGACATCAAGTCGCAAAAAAACAAGATGGGCTAATTATTCATGTTGTTCTCATGCAAAACACACGTGTTTACCTTGATGGCTGCTCGCCAATAAAAATCCACGACTGGGTTTCTTACCTCAACCGGCTTCTGTCAGCTGGAATCTCATGAACGTGACGGCCCATGTGGCCATGACTTCAAGCCGCGAAAAACACCCACTAAGCCATATTGGTCGCCATATCTAGATGGATGAAGTTGTGGGGGTCATACCAACAGAAAGGTAGCGTTTCTCGTGGTTTCTTCGCCTAGGACATAAACAATAAGAAACTCTGATGAAGTTAGTGACCGTACACGTATCCTAACCATAATTTCTGATCCGGTGAATATCTGTCGGATATTTTTAAACCGGAAATCCAGCATATATTCGCACTGATTGCACGATCACTTATGTGTTTGGGAACTTCAGGTGAACAAGAGCTCTTTGAGTCAGCAGGTCCACTTATCGCATGTTGATGAAAAGGCAGACGCTCTGAGCTGGATCTTCCATCTCCGGATCCGTAGCTCCATTGTACATGACATGAATGAAGGAAGCCTCTAATGAGCTCGCCATCGGGGAGTAATGAATCTAACCGCACTACTCAAACTGCTGAGTGCGCCGCGATATCAATGAAGTAGCTCGCAGGATCAAAGCATTCATCGAACTGCTGTAGTGCTACCAAATTATCGCGCTCTGAACCCCGTGATGAGTCGTCGCAGCCCAGTGTGACCAGATGCTACCAGTTTAGTGTCGCTGGCTCTCACCCGGGCATCATTTACTGTTCACGTGGTTGAGTGCGCGATAATTTGGTAGCACTACAGTATAATACGGAACAAAGGCGTGCGAGGTAATTGATTATAGGAGGCATGTGAAATCAGCACTTACTTAATACTTTCGTGGAGAGTTAACGTGTTAACGTATAACGCGAGCTGGAATGGATGAATATTTTTTTACTGCCTGAAAACGACGGATTGATTAAGAAGCTACGATGGTCATTGCAACGCTTAAAGTGAGAATGAAACACAAACTGAAAATTACTGCCTTTAGCGATAATTGTGGTTAATGTTTCTGAATGATTCACTTCCTTCAATTACCCAACCGAACATAGAGTTTTTCTGGACTGTTCTGGTACGTGTATCCGATCAATGGATTCGTGCATTGCTAAATGTAGTGTTCCTGGTCCGCTTGATGTACTCCTTGCTCGCTAATTCCATCCATTAATTAAATCCATTACCGCCATGCCACCATTCATGCTCTTGTGCTTCTTGTTTCTCAAGAAAAGGGGTTTCTTAGTTTGAGCTCGCTAACGGTACCGGTGCAGCTCAGATGAACAGGTGGGAGGCTGATGCGCCAAGCTGTCACGTCCTCCTTGGTATCTCACCAAGACTGTGTACCACCTCGATTCTAGCTGCATCGAAGTTACCAATCGATGCGATCAGACGACCTCAGCATACCCAAATAAAAATCATCCGCGTTCGCTTATCATGAATAATTTTACTAGCTGTTCGCTTCGATTTCGGCTCGCTTGCAGGTTGTCGATGGTGGGGGAAAACGGGAACGGGTAACGCTGAAGAATGACAATGCAGACATTGAAATTTATGGTCAGTTCCGACTGACGAGGGACCATTCAGACCATGTCATTCGCCGACCGCGATATCGATGCTTTCATGTGACGGCTGAGACTCTTGGTCTAAACAAAACATCGGGGGAAAAAAGCAAATGACCACATCCTGGCGCTCTAGGAAAATCCCGAAGATGTGTCGTCCACTGCAGAACCAGTGTTACAGTACATAAGGCTTTACACAGCTCAACCCGAAACCGATCGTTCCTTCACCTGAAACCCAGATTTTAGATCTGGGCGGTTTGGGATGAGATTCTTAAGTTGATTGTTGTAAGGATGGGCACTGATTGGTTAAAAGTTCTTTTCGCAGTTTTTATCCAAATTTCTCTGTACACGCAGGACAAGATATTGTGGTACAGTAAAAATTATGGGACAGGCGGAAAGGACGGCAAGATGGAAATTCGACCGTAGAAAAGTGTCAAAAAATGTATAACTGTGAATCGGTCGCGTACGTACGTGCGCCCGTACCGCCGTAGCGAAAAGGCCTGTCCCATAATATTTACTGTAACATGATTTCTCGTCCTGCGTGTTCATATCAAGACGCTCAAACATGCCGGGGAATTCTCGTTTCTGACAATTCGCTTTTCGTTTATCCTCAGCCAGTACGAGGTCAGAACTTGGAATCCCACTGTTCAGATGTGATATCAAGTGCTCGGGTGAAGGAATGATCGGTGAAACTGTACGCTCTTCTAATTCCGCCTGGATGCGCCTGGAGCAACCTCAGCTTGAAAGAAGTCTTCCTTAGAAATTCTACATAGGGGTTCCAATAAGTTCGAAACTCCGTCCAGTCACTCCTGTTCCTTCAATGAGCTAGGTTACCAAAGGTCCCTCGCTCTCGCTACCACTATCCCCAAAAGTTTCGGCTCTGGAAGCTATCGCAGGAGGAGTGATAATTGTGAAAAGTGTTGATCAGAAAGCTGGCGATCGCAAACTCGGTTTTGCTATGCTTCATCAGCGAAATTTTTGCTGTCCTCGAACCAAAATTATTTCCGGAGGTCCCACCAGCTTACAGACTGGTCCATTCCCAACCCAAACTAGTCGGCAGACAGGCTTTTTCCGTTCACAACCGAAGTCTTGCACACAAGCAGAACCACACGAAATCCATAAATCTCTAAGTTGTGACTCGGTGCACGAACTTACCCGAACTTTTCTGCGTGCACGAACTACCACACAAACACTTACTCCGTGCCCGAATTCTGATAGGAACTTCGTCTCCGTGCACGAATCGCTTGGTTCAATTTTTACTACAGTTTTGAACAGAAGCTATATGGATTCCAAACACGAAGTTCCTGACGCAGAAGTCTGTGAAGCTGCTTTTTTCCCGATCAGTCTATCTAGATCTGTTCGAACGTGAAGGAGGGTCACACCTTTGCTTCGTATGAAGAGTGCATACATGAGAGTGAAATTTCGGTATTGTTTGGAAGCGGAAAGAATACAAGGGTCCTTTCCACCTGCTCCTCACAATAAACCCCGCAAAAAGAAGCAATCTGTGTAGAAGTTGGAGAGTTGGAGTATCAGGAACGCAAAGTTCAATACATCAGAGCGGGGGCATTTATCAGCTCAAAGAAGGGGCAGCTTAAGGGCATCAGGGACGAGGAATTTTCAGAAATGAGCGGTCATTTTTGCAACAGAGATATTGGTATCAAAACATAGCCCAATTTATTCGCTACCGTATAAATTTTGGTCCAACATTAAAAACATTACGGTGAGTGCGCAGACTCGATCTTGAGACTCAGTGCCGGAAGTTTCTCTCGACAACAGTGCCACTGCTGTTCAGCACTACCATAACGGCGAGATGTTGATTGAACTGAAGTCATAAATTACCTTTTGTTACTCGAATGGACTGTGCCCGCTCTGTCGCGCACAAGACCGGTTGAGAAGGATCATAGGTGGCCGCTTGTCGTTTATGGCATCCCGTCCATTTCCTTCTTTTCAATATTTGGAATATTCGATCCACCACCACGCGATATTAGCAAAACATCTAAATCGTTCAAGAAATCGAAGTTCTTTCAGTCGGATAATCTAAGTCAGGGCTATATCCGGAACATGCATCCGCTCCGCCAAAATCGACCAGTAAATGCGGAAGCTGGAAGGCTTTAAAGTTTTTGCCGATTTCTTCTGAGCTCAACTTTAAACTTTCTGATGTGGATCGGGTGCATGTATCTGGGATTGGTCTGATCTATCGATTGCAAAACTTCTGATGCATTTCTGATGGATAGTTTAAAGGTTAGCCGGAATCGGCGACTTCCATATTTTCATATGTTGCCGAAATATGAGCAACGATGCGCGTTCAAACTCACCTGGGCATCATCACCAAGTGTTTTGTCTATCCTATTAGCACTCTAGATATCAAAATTTGTTACAGCTCGCGCGAGTAGAATTTTTTTCCTGTCAATGGTACTCGTCGTCCCAAATGCCCTTAACGCAGAACCCGAAGCACGAAACAATAGTCAAGCCTATTCAAATGTTTTTGCATGTTGCGATCTTTGCAAACTCGTACTCCTTAATACCATTCTTCAGCATGAAATCCGAATGACAGTATTTTTGCTTCCTGAAACTAAGGTGACATAAGAACTGGAAAAAAATATGGGAATTTGAACTGCAAGATAGGAAACTGGAAAAACGACCACGTTGGCAACAGCTAGACACCACTTCTGAATTTCGGGCAAAGTCTGAACCACTTCTGAACGAAATTCAGCGAATGTAAGAGCGTATACTAAAAATAAATGGATAGCAGTATATATAAATTAGGATGAAGAGAAAGAAGCTGAAGATGCTAAAATAAAGGTTCTCCACTACCTCCCCGTTCTCACCACACAACGCCCTTTTTGCCCACGCCCTCTAGAGGCGGGCTTCCTAAATCCGAGTTGATCGGCATATGACGTACCAAGCACTAAGAGTCGTAACTCGTAACTCGCACTGACGTTACATTAAATTTTGCAATCGGAATTTTAAGAAGTTTTGTTTCTTTCGTCTCTTGGAAATTCGAATCCTTTGGAGTCCTCGACCTTTCTCTCTCTTTCTAAGAGTCCATGGATCACCGAAGCTTCACTACATGAAGTTGCATTGATGTAAACGTCAACGCAACAGAGGCTAACAGTGCTTGACGCAAACATCGAGCAATCAGTCATGCGCTGTAGATTACCAAAGATGCGATTCATCTGGAGTTTCCTTGCAGGTGGCTTGTTTTCCCTCATCGTTTCATTCTTCTTTTGGAGTCAGCACTGCATAACGGACTTGACCCATTCCCTCAAGCTTTGGGGCGACAACGCGCCTACAACGACTAGGCTATGTTCACCAATCTCTCCCACAGGCGATACCGAGGCTCTGCACAAGATCAGCTGCATTATCAATGGAGATCGTCGGAAGCCGGTGGACTGCCGGACGAATGGAGCGGACGTCTTCATTCCTTTTAGCTTCATTGAAGGATATTTCGAGATTACGGGCAAAGTCGAGGTGGACAAACGCTCAGCCAACGATGGTCGCTTTTTCAACTGGCAGCACAGCTATGCCAAACTCGTCTTCCCAAAGCTTCCCTACGAACCGGACGGCATCTTTATGGCTTTCGATAACTATAATGTGGAGGTCCGAGACAGAGTGCAGCATATCAGTCCTTCTGAAGGTATCAAACTTCAGAAGCTTCTCAAAATTCAAACATCAGTAATGAGCTCGTCAATCAACAATCAAGTGACTTCCGTGCTTCCATTGACGTCATGCGTGATTTGAACGAGCTTGCACTGTAATGACCCTATTTTGTTGTCAGGTGTCCCGGTTTCTTCGCAGTGGTCTGCCAACAACAAAGGCCACTTTTACCCTATCCAAATATCTCAGTTCGGGCTAAGCCACTACAGCAAGAATATTTCAGAAGAGCAGCCTCGACGGCACGTCGTGGCTGACTTCGAGAAATCAGAAGACATGGCCGTGGGTGACGAATGTCGGGTGGACCGGATCGAAGATGACGATCGAGCCTCCATAGTCCTGAACTTCACCGCCCCAGGTATGGAGCTCCTCAGCTAAGTGGTTCACAGTTCTTTTAGGGATTTTTAAGTCTTCTTCGATGACGATATCGGTCATCTTTCCAATGCTTTGACAGAGGATGTATCATTTCCGGGTATCTCGCTTATATCCATCCCCGATACCGGCGACCCCCACATACTCTTCTCAGTGAAGTTTCTGTCCAAAGGCAGTGTCATACTCAAACTCGACGTTCAAGACCGCCAAAGACAGAACTACGAGTTAGTTTACACAAGCAGTAACGAAAGCATCCGCGTCGAGAACCACCGAATCTTTTACGGTGTGGGTTCCACTGGCGAGTGGACTCACCTAGTCCGTGATGTTTACATCGACTTGCTCAAGGGTCTAAACCTTCATGTTAGAGGCAAGAAAGACAAGATCAAGCTGAACGTAACACGCATGCGTATTCTGGAGATTACCCTGCATGGAAGAGGGTTGTTGGATGACGTGGTGGTGCAGTCCACCGCGCATTCGGAGCTGTTCTACCTGGCGGCGGAGTGGCTCGTGAAGTATCAGGACGAAGAAGGTGGATGGCCCATCTGGGTAAAGCGTAGACTGGGAGAAGCGGAACTGGCACCTGGGTGGTACTCTGCCATGGCTCAAGGACAAGCCATGTCGACGCTAACCAGAGCATACAAGCGAACGGGCCAGATGAAGTACTTAGAAGCGGCTGTAAGGGCGCTGGACTTGTTCAAGAAACCCAGCTCGGAAGGCGGAATTACCGCAGGTTAGTAGTAATAAGCCTCTGGAATTCGTTGAACTGTAAATTAAGGCTACAAAAAGTACATTGAACGAAATAACGATTAGCGTTAAAACCGGCAAATGGAAAGTCGACAAACAGTTTCGGCAACCTCATTTTTCCTAAATGACCTTTCTGGCGTTCTTGGCTGGAAGCGTGCCCCACATGGAAGAACTAGACAAGATTGTTTTTCAAGTGGCACACGCTTCCGCCTAATAACACGGAAAATGTGCGCCATTTGGAAAAACGATCTTGTCGATTATGTTCGCCCTGGTCCCCAATAGACTAGTCATTATTGAAACTCAAAAAGTGGGAAAGACGATCCGTGACATGTGTTTTTATCGATTTTAGTTTTTATGGATAAGTACGAGTGGTACGAAGAGTACCCGACTACACCGTCGTCTTTCGTGCTGAATGGCTTCATCTACGCCCTGCTTGGCTTGTACGACGTCAGCCATGTTTCCACTGGAGGCTACCGGAAACGAGCAAGGCAGCTTTTTGACGAAGGTGTCGTCTCCCTAAAAGCACTGCTTCCTCTGTTTGACACCGGCTCCGGTTCAAGTTACGACCTCCGGCACTTCACATTAAAAGGTGCGCCGAACCTAGCGCGGTGGGACTATCACGCAACTCACGTCACGCAGCTACTAGTCATGAACTCCATTCATCCTGATCCCATGTTTGCCGAGTTCGCCGAACGATGGAGCGACTACATGAAAGGCAAACGTTCCGAGCACAACTAAAGACAGTTTCGTTCTAGTCAAAGTGAGCGCTTTTGATCTTTTATGCCACAGAGTGGCTAGTCTCTCTTTCTTACTCCAAAATACCTGTGATATTTTCTCTTGTTTTTGTTTGAGTGATGTGTTGAACTTCTCGTTAAGTTTTCGATGTTTGACAGTATTCTGACTTATCTCGATTATTTCTCTCATTTCGCAGTGTTACTCTTTCTGTTCTGTGTTTTATTTTTAGAATTTTAACTATATTGTACAGTGATTTCGAATGAAAGAGATCAAAGACCGAACGATATTTCTACAAGGAACTAGACACAGCTAGCTTTCTCAGATGTTCTATGAAAACTTGCAGACTGACGTCTTCCGTCAATACCGATGTCGTATCGGGACTTTGTCCATAGGACCAAGCGAATGCGTGACTGGACTGTGTTTGCGAAGGGTTAACTTTGCTCAGTAAGAATCGAGCCTGGGACCCGTCTTGCTCAGTGACGACATAGCGGGGCATGGGAAAGCGAGTGGAGAGGATCAGTTGGGCGTCTTCCACCGGAGCTTGAATCAGGTGAGCCAGGTTGGCGTACTCGGCCATCCGATCGTACCCGGCTTGAATCCATTGCATGATAGTCTGTTGATGGAAAAATTACTGTACTCCCGCGATACACACGCCATACTCGTACGTACGTCAGGAATGTGCACCTCCCGGGGGCAGAAAATTTGAACTTTATTGAATCAATAATCAGTCGAAAAGCTGTACTCTAAAGAGGAATCTTCCGCCACTTCGTCACTTTTTTACTTGCAGTACTACTTTTCCTAATACAGAGGGAAGTATGGCGTGTGTATCGCGGGAGTACAGTAACCATAATCGGGAAGGCCGGGAAACAATCTCGCGATGATCGTTATCTGAAGTAGCGCAGGTCACCGTGTTACTGGCCGAAAATATGCGCCACTCGAGGCAATGATCATTTCCGAGATTTTTTTTGGTTCCCTCGCTTCAGTTGGGTAGTCGTCTCCTACTCAAAAAAGTTTGGTTGACTTACCTGTCCACGGTAGATGACAATATGGAAAAAAGTGTCCAGCAGTAAGATACGATCAGGCTGGAGACTCCGAGAGTCCAATGTTACGAGCTGCAATTATAATCAACGACCTCGTTTTATGGAAACAGAATCCGTTTTGCTGAAATTAGCTTCTTACCGATGGAGGTCCTCGTAAGGAGTAGGCGTACAGTACCGGCTGGATCATGATCAAAGAGGAAGTCACGTCCTGTTTACTCAAACAGTGCCGGTAAAACGCGCTCTCGTCTGGACTGGTATTTGACAGCTGCAGGAGCTGAGACCTTCGTAGATGGAATATCATGGCCGGGAAGTGGCCAAAATGATCTGACAGGCAGAATGAATTCGGGTCGTCCTTGTTGAAGGTACCAA
Source organism: Ramazzottius varieornatus (assembly GCA_001949185.1). NCBI lineage: Eukaryota > Metazoa > Tardigrada > Eutardigrada > Parachela > Ramazzottiidae > Ramazzottius > Ramazzottius varieornatus. The sequence continues at coordinate 675,178 of BDGG01000012.1, read as the reverse complement.
ATCGATTACACTGTAAAATGGACCAGGAGGGTCACCAGAGTTCTCTCAGAAAATGAACTGATGGAACTGAAATGAAACATCTCACCAGTCTTATGAGGGACTTGTCCAGCCATCGTTGCACATCGACACCGCCGGCCTCATCTTCCAACTTTGCGACAGCCAAACGAGCCAGGACAGTGGCTCCAGCTTCCTGGTCGAAACCTGCCGCTACATTTTGCCCTTTGTGATCCACCCAGCTGTAAAGAACAGAGTTAAGTAACCTTTCCGCCCATTTCCGTTCGGTTCAGTTACCGTTGGCATACATATGTCCTTACCTGCGCTCTACAGTGGTAACTCGAATGCGGCGCTGGCTCGACGGATGTTGGTAAGATGTAATGAACTGAAGGTACAGCTGGTCGTTCACGTTCAAAGGAATATCCTGAAGTCTTTCAGAAAAACAATTTAGCAACCGCTTAGGCGTTGTTAGACATTAGCGCTGTTAGACATAAAGAAAAGCGCACTTACGTGTCCGGTAGTTTCATAGAAGAAACACATGGTTGTGTTGGGAGTGAGACTGCAGCATTTCCAGGTGGTGGTGCCACCTGTCCCCAAGACGTTAACGTCCGACACCAGCTGTTCGTTGGCCGTCTTTTCCGAAACACAAGGACCCAGACAGCCGGAAACTTTGATGTTCCTGGAAGCCTGTTGCCATAAAAGCTTTGAAGTTTTGAAACTCCGTCTTAATTATATCCATCCATCTGGTGCAATGGAGCGAATGAAGAGACGAAGAATACTGATAGACTGGTCTTACCTTCACTTCAATACTGGCATTCATGGAAACCTGCAGTTTCTCGCCCTCGTTGAGGGCAAAGAGCAGGTCCAGGTTCTGCGAGAACAATGTGGAACTAAAGGAATCCGCCAGTACAAGCTGACCCCTGCCATAAAGAACCAAACAGTCTTGATGAAATCTTTTGAAAGTTTAGCACAAAGCTGCCGTGCGTACCCTGTCATATTGCAGCAAGACTTCATCTCATGAAGACCCGTCTGATCCAGTGCGCAAGAAAAAATATCAATGGAGTGGGCGTTCGATACAGTTCTAGTGGACAATTCCGTATAATACTGCAAAGAACGAAGCAGCCGCCAGAAATCAGATCATATTTAGGGGCAAACGAACTGGACCAGACCGTTATCTCAAGTGGCGCATGTTTCCATTGCGATTGGCCGACAATGTGCGCCACTCGGGAAAAGAATCCGGCTCAGTCTGGGTTTATGCGCGACCAGACAACAAGCACCTTAGTTGCTGATTGAACAAACGGGGCGTTTCCCTTCGCGATATCCATGTGCGAGCGGATGGGTATCTTCAAATCTTCCCCAACCACCTTACCGGGGCCTTCCGTACATGGACCACCCAGAAAGAGCACCACGCGACCACCAGCTCCGGGAAACGAGGTTTCCAAAAGACCGACCGCCGTGTTCAGAGCCGCGCCGGTACAACGTAGAGGACGTCTACCAGCCGGCGCGGACCACGGATCCTTCGTGACACTCTTGATGCTCTCCAAGAACCGCTGCTCACAAGTCTGGAGCGGTTGGAGGAAGCGGTTACTCACAGCCGAACGCATGATGGTTCCGTCACCTTGCATGGGTTCTTGCGGGTTCGCGGCATGTCTCCCGATGCCCAAGTGAGCCTGCAAAGAAGAAAGGCTTGTCCTGTACAGTACAGATCGGTCACCGGGGCTTTTGGGGTATGCCTTTGAGCTGCTTTACCGCTAGCTGTTTCGGGTTGAGGTGCTTGGTTCCTCGGAAAACGAAGCTGTGTTTGATGGCCGAAGTACCGAAGTCGTGGACCGATACATTGCGGCCGAACGTAATCAAGCCCACGAAGGTACTTTTCGTCAAGGTGACCAGGCACTTTAGCAGCGTCTCCTGTAAGAAATCACATCCAAGTTATGCTGAAAAAGTATCTGGAAGGTTGGCCATATTACCTTAAGAGCCTCCAGCTCGTCTCCGTCCATGCACGTGTCCACAACGAAGAGCATTATGGGCGCCATGGCCGGACGCTAGACAGAAAGTGAGCATTAGCAACACTTTGCCAACAAAGTTGAAAAGAGATAGAGGCTTTACCGGTGAGGTGTACTCGATCGTACTGAAGTGCGCCGTCATTTCGGCTGGATACCGATGGTCCGAAATCCCGGTGTAGGACAGCGGAAACTGTTCGGGAAGAGAAGAAAATACACACTTTTACGGTACAGCACTGTACTGTAATACAGTATATAGACTGCATACCCCATTTCGATGGGAACAGAAGCTGCATATCCACGATTTGGCGCGAAGGTCCGCTTTGCTGTAAAAGGAACAACCTTAAAGTGTTGATCAGATGCTTTGTACACTAGTATAACAATGTGCCTGGAGGACCCGTTGTTACCAGAAGGGATTGAGAATACCGCGGCACTTTCCGCAGTACAGCGGGTCGTATGTGAGGGTCGGTAAGTCAGGTCGCGGTTTGCCAGGCGTGTAGAACACGGCCAGAGGAAGAACCAGCCGACCTTCGTCCGTTCGACTTGCTGGCCAGTAGTTCCAGATGAAGCGAACTCCATCTGTTTGCTCTTGTTGTCGGACCGAGTACATCAGAGCGTCCAACGGAGAGGCAGCGGGAGCGGCAGGTCCTTCTTGAGGGTGAGACTGGCCGTCGTACATCTTGGTACGGCCACTCTTCTAGACTGATGGAGGGACGGAAAACAGAAGGAGGAGGAATGTTGATCACCTCATCAGTTCAAGTCATCCAGCATCTTCCAGACGTCCTTGTCCACGATCTCGGGAGGAATGATGGGGTATTTGATGTAGGTACGGACTACTTGTCTCGACGTCCAGAAGCCTACAAAGCAAGCCATCATCAGAGCGGCTATGCAGACACCAATAAGCTGGATCTCCGTCGCAGTCGAATACGTCTCTGAAGAATACATGATCACACAAGAAAAAGTAAAGAAGAAACTCCGCAAAAACTTTCAAGAGGAAGGTATTCTGAGACGAGAAAAACAGGAACGTACTGTAGGTCTGGCTGCAGTGGCTCGTAATCACATCTTGCTGGTGAGCAGCGATAACTGTTGAAAGGGGATAGATCAGCGGTCTCTGGACAGAAACCTAGCTGTTCGGAGGATCAATAAACAAAGGGTTTTAAGAGTACTTGGTTCGCGGTCGGGGTAATGGAAAATCGATACAGGGAGCTTGAGTGGAAAATACAGCTCGGAGAGATACACGCGCGCATGTCACAAACAGAATAGTCAGTGACTACAGGGAAGTGTCGTGTTGGATGTATCGCGTTGGCCACACTCCGACCGGCAAGCGCTCTGGTGTTACCGACAGTGTTTCTGTGTGCATGGTACCTCAATTTTTGCTTGCTCGATCGTGTGAAAGTTATAAAGAGGGAACCTTTATACTGGAGTGCTCAGTCTGTCCGACAAGACTCCGAAACTGACAACTCAAGGAGCTTCCACGGTGGATACACTGTGGTACTCTGAGTTTTTCGAAATACTTCTGATTTTCGTTTCTGCTTTTGAGTTCTTGGAAAAAGATCTAAATAAGAAGAATCGATCTGGAATTTTTGACGTGTCTTGGCGTCCTGTAACAGAACAAAGTTACGCACAGAAGCGAACAGGAAAGATACGAAAACGGGACGCGTGTAAATGAACTCGACCAGATTGCTCCTACAAGTGGCGCACGTTTTCAATGAGACTGGCAAAAAGTGTGCGCCACTTGAAAAGACTGGCTGGTTCAGTTCACCTGCCCACGTCCCAAACCACGTGTGAATAGCTTGGCTTCTTACCGGTAGCGATACTGACGATGGAGGCCACGGTGATTGTCACCAGGAACCCGATGAGTCCATAATACTGGTAAGACACTCCGTAGATGCGATTGATGCCTACTAGAATACTGCGAAAGGAAGAAACAAAAAATCAACGAGGTCAACTGACGGCCATTCAGCAGGCACAAACCTGATGGGCACGATCTCTTGCTTGTCGTAGCTATACTCGTAGCCCAACGACTCGATGTCTTGATCGAAAGTGATGGTGGCATTTCTGAAGGTCTCATTCATCCATAGCACCGAGGTCGCGAAATTCTCCTGCAGGAAGTTCGACCCATTCATGCAAAGGTTCGCTGATAAGGGTAAAGGAGTCTGTGGTGCTGCGTAGAATATTGCGCCAATGCCGATCCAGAAGGTCGTCGCTAAGCCAGCCACCACGCCCACGGCGATACCCTGCAACAATCTCGCATAGAAAAAGCATGAAACATGGGTGAAAATAAAAATGTTTTCATTTTTACTCAGACAAATGTGAGGCACTTTCTACTGAGACAAATGTGAGGTACTATTGAGACAAATGTGAGGCACTATTGAGACAAATGTGAGCTCGGCAAACAAGCTCAACATGGTCGTTTTGCCAAGTGACGCAATTACAGTTACTGGTTGAAATCGTGCGCCACTTGAAAAAACGGCCTTATCGACTTTCTTTGCTGAGCTCCCAACCAGCGACGAATATGGGCGGGAGTTCGGACCTTCGAGTTGACATAAGTCAGGATCATTCCGCTGAAGAAAAGTCCCAGCAGGGGTCCACCGCACATCCCGTCGATGCTCCAGCAAAACTGTATCAGTCCGCGACCCAAAGCGGAAGCTACGAACGCCAGTCCAATAGCCGTGAAACCGACGATGAAAGCTGCAAACAGACAACCCAAGCTTGGTAGTTTGCGTACGGCGGACTGCCCAAATCGCGGATAATCATGTCGACAACTTACACAGGCCTTTAGTTAACCGCATGACCTTTTGCTCGTCTTCCAGGGTTTGGATTTTGAGGTCGCGGAGAGGTCTTATGAAGTCTTCTGTCAAGACCACGACGATACTGTTCACTCCAGACGAAACGGAACTGTAAAACGAACAGCCAAAAAAGGGATAGTTGACGATAAGGGAGGAAGGTCTTCATGTGCCATACAGTACCTCAAGGTCCCGCTGTAGACTACCGCCGTGAACAGGCCAGGTAAGCCCTTCAAGTACCCCAGCGTATCCAGGACGAAGAGCTGTACAACCTGGTCTGTTCGTTCGATCCTTCCCGTCATGAGAGGGTCACAGCCTTGGTAGTATGCGAAGGCGGCTAGCCCGATGCTCACTAGCATCATCCACCAGATGATAATTGTAGGAAACTGGATGGCGAACATCCTATAAACAGAGAACTACTATAGTACAAACAGTTTAACGTGCACTCAACCACGTGGTAAGTCATCGCTGCGGACGCTGCCCAGCATGATCGATGCCATCAGTCTAGCCTCTCTGACTCTTACCCGGCAGCCGGGCCTTGTTTACTGTTCACGTGGTTTAGTGCGCGTTGAACGGCGAGCCCTACAGTATCTTATTATCTGTATCATAGGGTTCGTATATTGAGGGTTCGTAAAACTGCTCACCGTTGTGCGGCTTACTTTTGAGCTTGTCGTTTATTCTTTACCGACAGGTATCGCTGGACAGTGGCTTGGTTCAAGCTGAATGGCATGACGATAAATATTCCACCGATCAGCAGTGACCAGAAGGAATGACGTATTGTGGGATCAGGATCAAAGCTGTCGGGAGAAGGGAGATTGGATTACCGTGTTTGTAATTGAGCAAGGATCTAACTTCGGCACTTACGTGATGCGAAGACGTCCAGTGTCCGTGTTGGCAGCAATAACTTGGTCGATTCCTCCGGCCGAAATGATGCCGTTAACCAAGACGGTAATGACACCGATCAGCATGACTGTCATTTGGAAAGCATCTGTGGCAAAAAGAGCGTTAGACACGGAAAGGATTCAGCAGAGCTTGCGTTCTTACAAGGCAACATTACCGGGAACTCACCAGTCCAGATGACGGCTTCCATGCCGCCCAGTGAAGTGTAGATAGTGCAGACCAGTCCGCCGACCAGTATGGAAGACCAGATCGGCATCCCAGTAACTGAGTGGACAAGTTTGCTTATTAGATCTTGTCATAAGGCTACGGAAAAGTAGGCGCTTACCTTGACTCAGAGCCAACCTGTCAAAATTGACAAGACGATGGCAAGTTAGGCGCGACAGTGAAGTACGTATGGAAAGAAAGGGAAGATATCTTACGCTGGTGCGTACAGAACCAGGGACATGTAGAGCAACTGCAGCAACACATCCTTATGTTTCATATTAGATATTAAAGAACAATTTTTGTACTTAATACGTATAACCAGTTCATCAACCCACCATGTTGGTTACGAAGAGCAGGCAAGCAAATCTCCGAATGGAGACACTGAAGCGATGCTCGAAATACTGTATCGAAAGAGGGGAAGCATGGTTGAAGCAAGTGCAAGACTGAAAGAAATATAGTTCTAGGGCGGGCGAAGGTACCTCGTACACGCTAGTCATCCTCAAGTTGTAGAAGAATGGAATGAAGAGGAAGATGGCCAAGAGGGCGGTTACGGTTTCCGCCAGAAGCAAGATGACGTAGCTTACTCCGTTGCGATAAACCTCGGCGGGAACACCTGCAAGGTAACGATTACACAATCAAACACAGGTCCTGTGTGTAGCATGAGAAGAAAGAGCTAATCTCACCTAACAAGCCGACTCCGGAGAGGAAGGTGGAAGCGAGCGACATGGCTACGGCCACAATGTTCATGTCACGGTTGCCGAAGTAAAAGTCCTCGGTAGTCTTCTGCTTATTCCCGGCGAAGGCAGTGTATACGCCGATGACAAAGGATGCCACAAGCGAGGACCCAAAGACCACGTAGTCAACAATGGAGAACCCACTGTCGTTATTTACGATCATTGTGACTGTTGATTACGATACTAGTGCGACTCAATGAATAACCAAGAAAGGTCGATGCAGAGTATTTACAAATTGGAAGAACCTGAAAGACTGAACGAAAACTTCTGCCCGGATGCCGGAAAAGAAAAACACTAAAATTACCTGGTTGAGATAAGATTACGGTTGAGTGCAGTATGATGCCACAGGGGAAAATTGGCACCGAACTTTCTGCTGGCTTCTCAACGGACAAACTTCTAGACAAACCAGAGGACGCGACCAGGCGGAAGAATTTTATGAAGCCACGAAGGTCCATTTACCAGTCTTTGGCCCAAACAGGAACCTCTTCAACCGGTGCGTCCATAATGATTTCCTGGTTCCCTCTCACTATAGATTACAAACTGGTCAGTATAATCACCGAATGATCAGAACGAGTGAGCGGAATCCCATAATTAGTATGGCCATTATAATCGAATTGGACTTTGTACCTTTGTCGGCATCAGTGAAGCGAGTCAGAATCTCGTACAGGGTTCGCTGCACAAGCAGACGGTCGTCATCGACCTGGTCACTGTCTTTCCTAGATTTCTTCACGTCCATCTGGGTCTTACCGCTCTTCATGGCATCTTCTATTCTGTCTCGGACATTAGCTAGCTCCTTACGAGCCGACCTAAAGAGCTTTTCCTGCTGTTTCTGGTTGACCCACTGCTTACACTTTTCTGCGTAAATCTGATCACCCGGGTTGAGCAAACTCTTCGTGCTATTCTCTTCCAACGACGAAACGAAATCTAGACACAAGAAAACAGAATGCCAGTTACTGAAAAAGGTTGTGTGAAGATAATACTGGTAGTTCGGCATACAGACTTGAAGATGGTTTCCCAAGCTGCACGTCTTCGGTATAATAGGCTGGAAGCGTACGTCACTGGGAAGAACGACCTTCGCCGATTATATCCTTAGGCCCCCATTCTCTTACCAAAATCATCTTCGTCACTGTTATCGTCCTTTTTTCCATCATCGACATATAGTCTCACCGGGAAACTATCCCGGGACGAGGCAATAGCCTCCAGACTGCGAGTATGCCTTGTTCGGTTTCTCGAATGGTTTGTCGCTCTTTCTTGGATGACATTCGTATCGTTCATTTCAATGAAGCGAAAATTCAGTTTCACTGTCGACGAGTTCTCCACCGGCATGTCTCCCCAGGCATCGACCAGCACATATTGGTCGTCCATCCGTTCCAGCTCGGCCCACATGCGCGGACTCTTCATGTTCAGGATGGCTACAATGTCCATAGCGACGTGCCCATCGGCAGTTTCGTAACTGGAGATCTTCCCGCAGTGTCCGATGCGCTCATTTCCCTAAACAGACAGAACCGGGAAAAAGTTGAGAAAACACTATAGAAGAAAATTCGGCAAATAAATTAGGGCGTCGGCAAATGATTCACCCGGATAGTTTATTAAAATGGCGCAGGTTTTCGGCCAATATTAAACTACGAAAACGTGCGCCACTTGACAACGATCTGGGTGAGATCATTTGCCGATGTCTCAATTGTCTACACCATTAAATCCATGCCAAAGGAGAGAACGCCATAGCTGCAGAAGAATATAAGGATGATGTAAAAAGTGCCCAGTAGAAGACGATGGAGGAAAAGGTCTATTTTGCTGGGCTTCGGACTACCAAGCTGGAAGCGACTTGTGGACGAACGGTCTCCGTTATCGAGTATGGTAGATTCGGCGTGATTCAGAGTCGTTAGATGGAACAAGGGGCTTTTGATTTCGTCGAATGCTGGTGGTTTAGAGTGGAGGCGATTGCCACCGTTAACAAAGTTCCAAAAGCCGTGTATCGCGGAGAAATTGACGTGTGGCATTTCTGGCGAACTTCAGCAATAATTTTCCTACAAATATTAATAACAAGAGCGGTAAGAGTTGGTCTTTGTCGAGAACGAACAGATACACAACGTACAGCTCAGAGATCGTGATGGGAAGGAGAAGTGCACTTCCGTTTTGTTGCCTGTTGAACTTGTTGCCATGCATAACGGTCCAGGACTGCAGGTGGTGCAATCCCTTTCCTTCCGCCGATGGCGGAATGTGGATGCCGACTGGACTAGGCAATGGCCTGCGGAGTCGCAATGCGCTACTGCAGATCAAGACGCCGAAGCACAGTCGACCCACACAAACAGCAGTCTTGCAGACCTATGGTCCACGAAAGCTGGGATGGAGCAGATGAAGACGACGTTCGGTCTGGAAGCCTTCAACCAAGGAACAAAAGGATCCAAATCCCGCGCTGACGAAAAGATGCATGGAAAAGCGCTGCGCTGGTGTGTTGGTTTGATCAATTAATCAATTGTAGCTAGTCTCAAGCCCCCTTATCGCAGTTTCGTTATTGGCTTATAGCGAATCGTAATTCGCAATAACTTGTTTTTCTATCCTTCGAGGCTTCGACCTTCGCCTTCGGTGAACTAAAATTCTGTCTTTCATTCTGCCAGCTGGGTTGTGTAACTTGTGTACCGTGAGCAGACCTCTTTCCTGCAGTTGCAGATTCAAAGAGAAAGACTCACTCAGGAGAAATATAACGGAGCAACAACGGGAAGATGATCGGGCTGCTGGTTTCGGGAAGGCCGGTAATAAGATAGTCCTGTTATTAACCGACGACAACTTTGATGGAATTCAAAGAGACAGAAAGAGAGAAACTTTCTTTCTGATGGAATCGTCGAAAGTCACTGGAAAAGTCAACGCTTCTTCGCGCATTTTACAGAAGCAACTCCTTCAAACTGACATCTGTAGCTAAACTGTGGGCACATCTGGTCTATTTCAGGTACAGTCGTTCAAGCCTGTTCCTGGTGACCAGTCGCGATTTATGGCTGCCATAACGGACGCAGACGCCATCAATCACATTGTTGTATTCCTCACGCTGCCTCTTCCTGAAGGGATCGGAGCTGGAGGTCTGTACGAACGACCCTTCCTTTTGAAAAGTTCCGAACATAGTGAGAACAGGAACCACTGAGAGCGCAGTCGCCGGTTTGCTGAATTCAACCAGGCAAATTGTCTTCTGACTTTTCGATCTGTGCCTTGTCTTTCACAATTTACAGTTCATTTTTCCTGGCCTGACACTGGCGACGCTGCACCTGACTGGACTTACCTAGGCTTTCTCTCAAACCAAAAGCCAAGTGCCATCTATAAGATCATAAAACCGAGGAAGTCAGCCATGGAAAAAGGTTCTTAAGTGCAAGCTTTATCTTCCATAATGCATGCGTTAATACAGTGTACTCGTACGTAACTCCATGCTTTAATTCTGTGTAATGTAGATGGAATGCCACAGAGCTCCGCGCTCGTCGCTTTCGGACCATCGCGGCCACACCAAGCTGGAGTAGGAATATCGCTAGAGCCACTCGTCAACCTATCTTCCGTAACAGCTTCCGCGTCCACAGAAACCGTCCAGAAGACAAGCATGGAACAGTTCTGCCAGAAGATGCTGGACAGCTTCGCAAACTATGCTCTTTCCTTTGCTATTCAGAATCCTGCTAACCCTGACGAGTCATACGTACCAACAAAGGCTGTAACAATGTGGGTAGATAGCTTTAAGCGGAAGCTTGAAGCTGATCCTAATTTCTGGAAAGGTTCGTAAAATTCATCTTCTCATCTGAATTAAGTTTAATAAGATTCCTCATCGATATATTATGATCTCGCGGAGCTTCTCCAGTGCTACGTATTGGCCGGAAGCGTGCGCCACTTGGGAAACGATCTTCAATTGTTTTTCCAACTGGCGCAGGCTATGTTTCTTTCTTCAATTCTTTCTTTCTGGGTAATTACTGCGCCTAGCTTACAGTACTTATAAATTGTATCTCATCTTCGCCAGTCTTTTACTTTTTGAACGCTTACCGCAAGACGTTTTCTCGGTTTCTGCCAGCTTTTTATCCAAGTTTTACTTTATTACAGCATAATAAAAAGAAAGAAGAAATAAAAGCATCTCAGAATTTACTTCTTCTTGGGTGGCTGCTGCCCGGCTGGTGGTTTGGGTCCTCCGACTTTCTTCTCGGTTGCAGTTGCCAAATCTGCGGCTTTCTTGGTCTGAGGATCTTTGACAGAGCGGCCAGGAGCTCCGACCTTCTGTCCACCACCAGCTCCCACACCCGCCTGGGTTCTGCTCTTGGCGTCCTTACCTGCTCCTGACTGGGCTTTCTGCTTGCTAGTACCAGGAGCCACGGGTCCCTGCTTCATCCCTACGGTTTCCAGACCGGAAGGTTGTCCTTTCTTGCCAGCCAGGATCTGGGCGACTTCAGGAGCTTGGGCAGCCACCTTGCCGGACTTTTTTACCGTAGGCTGCTGCGAGATGGATTGGGTTGGCGTGGTTTTACCGTGGTCGGAACCTTTCGAAGCAGAGCTTCGTCGACGCTTGGCTTCGTCCTTGCGCTCCTTCTCTTCTCGGGCACGTTGAAGAACCAACTTGGCGTAATCAGCAGCTTCTCCCTTAGACTTCTCAGCGCGCTTCTTCTTGAGGGCAACTCGGAAGCGCTTTCGCTGAAGACGACGGGGAGTGATGAGACGCTGGATCTTGGGCGCCTTTGTTCGCTGAGGCTTTCCTGCAACACAACACAAAAACATCAGTTCCTCAAGCAGGCCCGTAGTACTTGATCCTCGGAAATCAACGCACTAAAGCAAACGGAAGCTGATGCAAAGTGTATGAGCAACAAAGAAAAATAGAAGGGAAATAACCGACAACGTACCTTCTTTCTCTTTCAACGGTCGACGCACAACGTACTGTCGAACGTCATCTGTTTTCGTTAAGTTGAAGAGCTTTCGAATGTTGCTTGCTCGCTTAGGACCAAGTCGACGGGGAACAGTCTTGTCGGTCAAGCCGGGCATTTCAGCATCGCCTGCAAACAAACAAAGCGCCAGCGTTAATCAATAGCAGCAACACCGATGATCAGATCGAGTTCAACAGGAACAGCTAATAAACCTAACCTTTTCCGAGCATCCGACTATCTCCAAAACCAAGAAAAATTCGCATACATGAGTTACAACGAAAGATGCTTACCTTTCTTTGTGATGACCAAGTTTAAAACACTCAAGCTAGCGTCGACGATGCATCCATGGACTGACTTGCGCTTGCGTTCACCAGTTCGGCGAGGACGATAACAAGATGTTCCCTTTGACATCAGGAGACGTACCCGACCAGCAGTTAAGACACCCTGCTTCATAGGGAAACCCTGCTTATCATTTCCTCCAGAAATTCTACACACATAACCCTGTAAAACAAACTCAATCAAAGGACAGAAAGCATAGTACTAAAGTGGAGCTCAAGACTGATCACGATTCACAGCGCTACCTTCCATTCGTCTCCTAAAGGATCCATCTCCACCTCGCTGGCCATGCGGCGGTCATAAAGGAATCGTACTTTGAGTTCATCCTCGATGTCGATCAGTTTTTGCGCCCCAGTGGCGGGGTAAGCTATGTTGAGCTACGGTGAGAAATACCGGGTGACAACACACATCAGAGCCATCACACAACACCAGGATCTCCAACAACCGACAACTAGCGGATCCTGTCCCATCAGGTCTTACCTTCATTCTTCCTCCAAGATGGCAAGTAGGATAGAGATGTTCGCAGACAACACGGATACAAATGCTCCGGAAGAAGACTCGAGGAATGAGTTCTTGCCTCTTGGGCTAACAGAATCTGCTTTGCCTGCCGATAAACTACGAGAGTGAGTCGGATTTCAGGCGCTCATACCCCGACTCGAGTAGAGAGTTGAGACAACCGGCTCAATGTTACGCGTGCGTTGATTGTTGACTGTCGAGAACCGACTCGTGGTGACTTGATTCGAAAGTTTCATGATGTCATCTGTCGCAATTATCGCAAACTCGGAAAAGATGAATGGCAGGTTGATTGTTGATTGACTCGATATTGTCCTTGACTCCTTGTTTTGGAAAATATGGATTGTTTCATTCGTTCGAACTTTGTGTTTTGCGTTTGCGTGCAGCAATTGTTCTCATTGAGTCCTGTCAGTCCCTTTCTGAAGTGTCGCTCCCGTATTGGTAGGTAAACCACCAATGTCGTGAGGATGGACAGTCCCAACTCTGGACGGTCGGCAAGTGCAACGGCCACGGCAACGGAAGGAACGGCTCGTGGTACACCAAACTCTCCTGGACCATCAACTGCTAACCGGTCGCCGTTCGCTTTCCCGAAGTACCGCACTTCTCACCCCGACGAGATAGACGTACAGTTCCGCGGAGGGACACACGAAGCTGTCAGCTTGCAGCCAGGAGGGAAAGTTAACTATGGACGTAGCGTTTCCGACACTACTGATCAGTTTGTTTCTTACACTCTCGCTGCCACTACGGGATCGGACTTCTATACAAGCGAACATTCCATCACGCGACAAAGCTCCAGCCCCAAAAAGAGTATCGTGAGAAGTAACACCATACAAAACTCGAGCAACACTTCGCAGAAAGCTTTCGCTCTCAATGGTAAGAAACAATTGGACCTGGGTTGTAGTACTGGACCAGGCAGTTACGTTGAGTCGGCCCATCGGTTAAACTGTGCCGCTGTGACGTCATACAAATAATATTTACGGGTGGCCGACTTAACCGTTGTGGCATGATACGGACGTTAGTTTAATTATTATTTGATCTCTCACAGGCTCGTCCAGCCGGAATGGTCAGCCTGGTCTTGCTCGTCACAACTCTGTCGCCATCCAGTCGATACAACAACCCACTGTCGGTCTTGTTCCTTCCAGGTTGACCAGCATCAACTCTCGCGCCGGCAACAGTGATGGAGCGTCCGGCAAGTCTTCCAGACCGAACTACGAACGGATGCATTCCGGTCGCATGTCGGTGTACATCCCCGAAGAACCTGATCAAATCGATGCCCTGCCCTTCACAAGACCGTACCGGAAACGCGACGTCTTGCTGACTATATGGGCCATCGGGACCTACCTGTGGGACTATGTGTCCGACTGGGTCGTGGCTGCCGGGCTGTACAGAGACAAAGACTACATCTGGTTCGGCCTGACTACAGCCTTCATTGTCGTGCCTCACTTGACGATGACTATGTTTAGCCTGGCGTGGTATCTGCAAGACAAGAAGAACAACCCCAGTGCTCAGAATATCACAGTAAAGCAATGGTTCGTGAGGATCATTGTGCTCATGCTACAACTCGCGCCTGTTCTAAGGTGAGTACCGGAGTACCGACTACCGTCAAACCACGACAGAAATTTAGTCTTTCTCATGACATTCTTGCTTTAACCTCAACAGGTATGTCGATTCTTTACGGTACGGCTATCGTTTCCGATACCGGGCGGAGCATTCGGTCTCAAGGCTGGATTTGTATCAGAGTCTGTGCTTTGAGAACGCGGACGCCGCCATGTTGAGGCTCTTCGAGGCCTTTATGGAGGCGGCGCCTCAGCTCGTCCTGCAAATCTACATCATTGTTACCAAGAAAATCAATTTTGAGAAGTTTGACTTCCTCGAAACTGTACAGATCATTTCGATCTTTGGATCGTGGTTCTCCCTGGCCACAGCAATGGCCACCTTCCATCGAGCCCAAAGATTTTCTCAACCAGGAAAAGGTGGAGTCCTCTTTCTAACGAGGGAACGGTCAGGACGATCAGACGCCGATCTTCGTTTTGATGCTTTCACCTGATAGGTAT